>CAJHZI010000492.1:0-10000 GCA_905160935.1 Enchytraeus crypticus | reverse complement strand
TATTAACCCCTTACTGAGTCTTTATCACCCTATTAACCCCTTACTGAGTCTTTATCACCTTATCAACCCCTTATTGACTCTTTGTAAATCCTATCTATCAACCTCCTCCTGACTCTCTTCTATTCCATCAACCCCGTCCTTGGGTCTTTTCCATTCTATCAACCTCTTCCTAACTCTTCCACCAAAGCAATGTCTTAATTACTGACTCTTATCATCTTATCAACCCCTTCCTGCCTCTCTTCCATCCTTTGAAATCCTCTCTGACGTTCATCAATCCACCTTGCCAACCCTTCCTGGCACCACGTTGCAATACCATCCCCCTACTCTTATTTTCCCATCCCGTAAACCCCTCTCTGACCATTTCCCACCGTAAGCGCCCTCCCTGATCAAGCCCCACCCTCACGTATTACCGTCAACGAGAGGCGGTGAGAATTCTACAGATTTATTTCTCGCCTATGTTGATTATTGATCAGTGTATATGCTCATGCGTTTCACTTGAAACGCACTTGTGTGTGTGCAGGTGTGTAAGTGTTACTGTGTACGTATGTGTGTATGTGTCATGTGTGTGTAAGTATAACTGTGTACGCAAATATAGCCCAATAACTGTGTAATTGTGACTGTAAGTGTATGACTGTGTAAGTGCAACTGTGTGTGTGCAAGTGTGTTTAAGTGCAAGTGTGTAGGTGTAATTTTGGCAAATCAATTACGTGTGTGAAAGTGTAAGTGTAACTGTATAAGTATGAAAGTGTAATGTAATGCCTTAGTTAAGTATAATGCATTAATTATACCATCGAAGGTATAAATACGAACTGGAGACTTAAAGAAACCTAAACTATAAATATCGTTCAGTTTATACAATGCCTCCAAACACATGATAATGTATTGTGACGAGTCATGTGCCTACTATTGTTCCTTACAAGTTAAACTAATGACGTATAAAAGATTGCTTTGATTGAAAGATCTTTTTAACGTGAAACAAGGCGATTCTAGATTGTTATAGAATACGTAGGTTTTGTTAACTATATGAATGTAAACTTATTGTTATTTTTACCTTACAAAGCTAGTTATGTTTTTTTTATTTTCTGCGGTACCGAAGTATATATTTTTGCAAAGTAGGCTTACAGAGCTTAGGCATGATTGACTTAAATTAAAAGTAAACATTAGACATTACAACTTACAATCAGATGTGCGGAGGACAAAGTGCGGGTATGAGATCAGTATGTACGGGGTTCAAATCCTGGGCTCGCCGGTCACTGACATCGCTTTCGAGTGAGGAAACTGACGTTAACCTTAGCTTTACCAGCTTTATAGATGCCATGAAAGCGCATTAAAATTGCCTGATTTCGTGAATCTAGAGTGTTATCTCGCTATTCCTATAAGTTGAACGAAGATTATAAATAGCACTTATCTCTTCTTATGATTTTAGATCCATAGTGTTTTGTCGTGCTATCTTCACAGTCTCATCTTTGCTGTCAGATACATACCAGATAGCCGCATACTGGATATACCTTGTCTTATCAGATACATCTCTTACCAGAGAGCCTCATATTGGATACATCTTATCAGATACATCTCTTACCAGATAGCCTCAAACTGGATACACCATATCAGATGCATCTCTTACAAGATAGCCTCAAACTGGAAACATCGTATCATATACAACGTATCTTATCAGATACACTTTACATTATCAGATGCACCTTACCTAACCAGACAAACCTTATATTACAAGATACATCTTATCGTATCAGATACGCCTTATCTTATCAGATGTACGTTATCTTATCAGGTACATTTCTTATCAGATAAGCCTTATCTACATCAGCTACAACTTATCAGATACATCTCTATCAGCTACACCTTATCTTATCAGGTAAGGTGTAGCTGATGAGATATGATGTATCTGACAAGAGATGTATCTGATAAGATGCACTTTATCTTATCAGATGCACCTCATCTGATCAGATATATCTCTTATCAGATACAGCTTACCTTACAAGATACACCTTATCTTACTAGATAATCATACACGTTACCGTAATTATCATATATACCTCTTAGGCTCATACAATTATATCCGCAACACGTGTGCTCAAGGTCTGCGCAAATCAAACCAACTTTGCTGACTTCTGACTACATTCATTAAGTATTTTATTCAGAAACGCATAGGGCCTACATGAAAATGACACCCTACTCGAAACAAATACTTTACAAGCAAATGCTTTTTTAAGGTTCTGTTATGTTCTTCTCAATTAAAAAAATATATAGTAATTTAAAAGGGTCTAATTTAGTAATGAAAATCAGGGTTAATATGTAAAAAAGAGTATATTATAATAACAATAATAATAATAATAATAATAATAATAATAATAATAATAATAATCTTTCATCGACTCCAACACCTGCGATCCAAGTCGAAGAAGACATTGTGTTGAAGGCCGTGCTAAGCTTTACCGCCGGAACCGCTGGCGGCCCTGATGGCTTACGTCCTCAACATCTCAAAGATTTAGTTTCTTGCAAGGAGGTAGGTGCTCAGTTGCTTACTGCAATCACTGCTTTTATTAACTGCCTAATTCGGGGGGGGGGGCTGCCCTATTCAAGTACGACCAATACTTTTCGGAGCCAACCTAATTGCTATTCAGAAGAAGAATGGTGATATTCGTCCAATAGCCATAGGTTATACATGGAGGAGACTAGCGGCTAAATGCGTGAACATGTATGCTGTACCAAAGATCTCTGACTATCTTCGTCCTATTCAGCTGGGTGTTGGTGTATCAGGTGGATGTGAAGCTGCAATTCATGCTACCCGTCAGTTTATAACGAATTTGACCCCGGGTTTCTCTGTAGTTAAGTTGGATTTTGCTAACGCATTCAAGTGCCTAAGTAGGTCAAAGATGTTAGAAATTATTCGCAGACTTCTGCCGGAGATATTCAGCTTTTGTTCGTCTGCCTATAGCCAACCGACCCTTCTCAAATTTGGGAATCAATTTATCCACTGTAGTGAAGGAGTTAAACAGGGGGACCCTTTGGGCCCGTTACTTTTCTGTTTAACTATTCAACCTGTACTTACCCAACTTCAGAGTACTTTCAGGCTAAGCTACCTGGATGATCTAACGCTCGGAGGTTTAGATAGTACGGTAGCTAATGATGTTAGGATTATTTTGTCTAAGGGGGCAGAGCTCGGTCTGAGGCTCAATTTAAACAAGTGCGAGATCATCTCTATGACAATTACTCATGATGCTCCTCTCCTAGAATCTCTCATGAAAACTTCAATCACTGATGCGGAACTGTTAGGTGCTCCTCTAACTGTAGGCCATGCCGTGGATACTAAACTTGAGAAACATGTTGCAGATCTACAGAGAGCTGCTGCAAGATTGAAGGATATACAGCGTCACGATGCTCTGATCTTGCTGCGCTACTCTGTTAGCGCTCCTAAGGTTATGCACACTCTGCGTTCTTCACCCTGTTTTCAACACCCATTACTTCAGAATATTGACAAGATTTTAAGAGACTGTTTGTGCAGCCTGATAAATGCAGATTTATCAGACTCTCAATGGCAGCAAGCAAGTCTTCCAGTTCGGAACGGTGGTCTCGGAATTCGCAGTATTTCTCAACTGTCTCCGTCAGCCTACCTGTCGTCTTATAATTCAACTCGGAGCCTTCAAGAAGAAATACTGAGAAGCAGTGTCTCTTCCATCGATCCTGTGTACATCAAAGCTGCTGAGTCAATGTGGTGCAGTGAAGTCGAGGCCAGCGCTCCAGTCGGTCCTGCTGCTGGAATTCAAAGAAATTGGGACGATTGTATTGTGAAGAAGAGCTTCAATCAGATTCTAAACTCACTTTCTGACTTGAAAGAGAAAGCTCGACTGATTGCAGTTTCGTCTCCACACAGTAGTGACTGGCTGCACGCGCTTCCGATTGCCTCCTGCGGATTACGCCTTGACGACGAATCTATCAGAATAGCAGTTGGCCTTCGTCTCGGCACCAAGCTTTGTGAAATTCACCAATGTGTGTGCGGTAGTCTGGTAGATCCTAAAGGTCATCATGGACTTTCCTGCCGCAAGAGCGCTGGCAGATCGAGCAGGCACCACAACATAAATCACATAATTTGGCATGCCCTGATTAAGGCCAATATACCCTCCAAATTAGAACCGACTGGAATTTCTAGATCAGATGGCAAAAGACCAGATGGTCTTACTCTGATCCCGTGGAAAGGTGGCAAATCTCTGCTTTGGGATGTTACAGTAACAGATACCGTAGCTAAGTCTTATTTAAACGTGTCTTCGGTGTCAGCTGGTGGAGCTGCTGAACTAGCCGCCGACAGAAAAATAAGCAAATATCATGAATTGTCTCGTAGCTATTGTTTCATACCACTTGCTCTCGAGACTTTAGGTCCTATGAATAAGGAAGGAAGCGAATTTATTTCTTCACTGGGTCATCATTTATCCGCCGCTACAGGAGATAAGCGCGAAACCAGCTTCTTGAGACAGAGACTCTCAATCTGCCTACAGAGATATAATTCCATCTGTGTAAGGGGGACCTTTAGTGCAAATCGGACAGATAGCTATGTTACAACTGAAAACACTCTTGCATCTGATTATCTAATTCGTTCTACTTCTCTCTCCAACAGCTTGGCTCACACTCAGAATTTAATTTCACCCCGCCATTCTTCAACAGTCTACCCACATGCACAGCTCCGTTCGGAATATCATCATCATGGTTAGACTGATAATGAAGTTCTTCATGCACATCAACTAATTTCTGAAGATCTTCATGAACTTCAACCCGAACTTATGGCACCTGCCAGGTCTTGCCAAGGCTGATGCAACGGAAGAAAGTGATGTGATTAAGAGAGTTTTGTCTACTAGTCCATCTACAGACGCTTATCCTCCTCAATCTGCGCTATTTAAATATGACGCTCACAACCCTTACAAGACTTCTGACATAACTTCCACCCCAACTGTGACTGCTATCTACAAAGAGAGCTCCTTAGGTTTGTTGGAGAGTGACTCAGAGGCTATTCAGTCAGCGCGCCGAGGTTATAAGCCCATCTCACTGCGCCGCCTCGAACAGGGAGTCCTGGGCTACAGCTCAGGGAGCGTTTCTCCGCCGCCTCTCAGCCCTGTCCTCCACGGCGCACCAACGCCGTATCCCATAGATGCTCTAAGGCCGAGACCCTTATGGGTGCCTCCAGAGATGGTAGGAATAAATTCCCTTCGTGTAGGAAGAGGCAGGTATCGAGGCTGACATTGGTCGATCCTCGGAGAAATTTAAGCAGTCAGCCTGTCGAATGGCTTGAAGAGTCAGAGAATGATATTTTCACGAACCGAACGTGGGTCGCTACATATCACAACGACCAGAGGCGCGTTAAAACAGTGAAGGCTAAGAACTACGGGACTCACGAGAGGACAATGGAACAGAGGCCTGACGAATGCGGTGGCTCCTCTGGTACTCAGGCTGGCTACCCCTCCTCACCAGCCATCTGTCCAGATCTCCCTGCAATCAGCGGCATGCCCCGTCCAATCCCAGTCACGCTTCCCCTCGACATTCCCTGCAGAGTTTATCACGGAATACGACAGGGGAGGCAGGGAGAAGGGCGCTGGGACCTATGTCTGAACATGCAGAATCCGCTAATGGAATCGTGGAAAGGATTTATAGCGTTGCGGAAAGCGAGCCTGGTGAGTTGCAGGACACTGATTTGGAGGAGTTGAATGAACAAATTACTGGTGTACAGTTGAACCTCGACAATGAGATCACTGACGTGTTAGGTGACGGTCGCGATGTGGTTCAGAAACACTATGTGGACGCTGTTAGTCCTGACGTAACCAGAAACATGGAAAACACCTCCATCAGTCTACCCAGAATTAATCTTAGACCTGCCATTTTCGCACCTATGCAGAATCTAAGTCCCAACCCATCTGTGGCTTCATCTGTTCTAAACCAAAATAAAAGCCAAATCCAAACAGGTGCCCGACCTATACCCCCAAAAACTCAAATCAAATCGGGTGTTCAGTCCACGCAGCCTCAGCCTCAGGTGCCGACTGGTGACAAGAGGGCACTGGGCAGCACGTGAGCACTAGGGTTATCGTCAACGGGTTGAATACAGCCTGTCTAAAAGAGAAGAGATGCGTCCTACGTCCCTGCCTCTCAATACCCCCCTCCTGCTCCTCGAGTGCGTCCATAGAGCCTGAGATAGGTCCACAAGAGTTTTCTGCGCCGACAATCAGCGAGAAAAATAAGAAACTCGAGGCTAGAATGGCCTCTGTCTCCCAGGGGTCCCTCTCACCAGGGCCACAGCACCAGGGTCTAAGGCTGAACCAGATGTTGGCCTCAGGGCAGGCTGAGGCGGAGAGGCAGAGCTCATCGGGTTTTACAAATCAGAGCTCTAATCAAGCGGATACTCGCCCCCAAAATTCTCTAGGAACAGCTATCCAGATTTCAGGGTCGATGACTTCTAAAAGCGGTTAGCCAGCAGAGTTCTCACAACTGCCTCATCAAAGCCTGTTCAGGGGAGTCACCGTCGTGGTGGATTGATAACAGATGAAGTGGAGACGGGCGCTGCTGGAGCCAAAAGTTGTGGATTCAGGGCAATGTCACCCGCTGCTGCGACCAGCAACGTATAATAATAATAATAATAATAATAGTAATAATAATAATAATAATAATAATATTAATAATAATAGAATGTCGGTAGAATGTCTCGCCATCACAATTTAAATGACATAATATGGCGAGCACTTTCGAGAGCAGGCATCCCTTCCTCTAAGGAACCAAGTGGGTTGTCCAGATCAGACGGCAAGCGCCGGACGGCATGACTTTAGTGCCCTGGTGCAACGGTAAATGTGCCGTTTGGGACGTCACGGTCATTGACACTATGGCAAACTCCTACCTGAATACGACTTCAGTCACAGCCGGTGGTGCTGCTGTTCATGCCGCCTCTAGGAAGTTGGATAAATACCGTGATCTGTCCTTAGGATATGAAGTTGTTCCGGTGGCTATTGAAACCATGGGCCCGATGAATCCCGAAGGAGTTGACTTTATTAATGGCATAGGCAGACTTATTGCAGAGCAAACCGGCGATAAGCGAGAGACATCTTTTCTTTGGCAAAGGCTTTCCATGACTTTGCAAAGATTTAATGCAGTCTGCTTCAACAATTCTTTTAAGTCGATTGATGACCTCGAGTAGCCGGGCGGCGATTCAGCACGTATTGCTCGAATCGTTTTTATCAAACCCCAGGTTCTTTACACTGGGGTAAATTTTTTATAATAATAATAATTATTATAAATAATAATAAATAATAATAATAATCCGCGGCCTCTGCTGCAGCAGAGGCCGCGGCTAATAGGAAAACTCTGAAGTATGCCGAAATCTCTGGCAACTATATCTTCATGCCTATTGCCTTTGAGACCCTGGGGCCCATCTACTCTCTCGCATCAGACTTTATTGACGAAATAGGCAGGAGGACCAGCGCCATTACTGGTGATAAGCGCGAAAAATCTTTTCTGTGGCAGCGACTGTCTATTGCTCTCCAGCGATTCAATGCAATCTGCTTCAGTGGCACTTTGGCTAAAGCGGCTTCCCAGAGTGCAGAGGAATTATTTTAAACGCTTCTTTAAAAACCTTTTAATTAAATAAAGTCTCTTTTATCTTTTTTTTTAGTCCAGGGCCCTTTACAGCCCAGGGCATTAAAAAAATTATAATAATAATAATAATGATAATAATAATAATAACAATTATAATAATACTAATAATAATAATAATAAAAGTTCGAGTAGCCAAGCGGCGATTCAGCACGTATAGCTTGAATCGTTTTTATCAAACCCCAGGTTCTTTACACCGTGGTAAAGAAAAATAATAAAATAATAATAATAATAACAATAATGATAAAGGTTTAACGTCCGTTTCCTCATCCAAGGATGATGTCAGAGACGTCATCAAGGGATGGGGTGGTGGCGAATCCAGCAGCAGAATAAAGAGCTTCTTCGAGAAGTTCATGTTCTAACTGGCTTATATTTTGATCAGATCATCTTCAATAAGGATTAGCTTTAATTCTAAAAGGCGTTTAGAGCTGGTATTGCCATGAAGTGCCCGTAGAAAATAATTACGCCGTGATAACGACCTCTACCGCGCAGACACTATAATCTATCAGCAGACGAACACACGCAGCTAGCATTGATACTTATCGAACAATGCGTTACCATTCTAGAGTTGTAAAATCACACCTAGGACTGAACATCAAATTTATTACTCAATTTATCATTTAGTGCCAAAAAATCTTCGTGAGGGTCTCTGCAAAGTTTCTTAAAAGTAGTTAATTTACGTGAAAATTGAGAGCTAGTGAAACAGTCAAGAATTTTCTGGCCCCCTTCCATTATACAGGGCTCGAAGTATACCAAATATGGGTCCCTAATGGGGCCTATAGGCCTATTTGAAAAAATCGGGCTAGTGGAACTGAGTTCCCTCTCGTACTCCCCCCCCTCCCCCCACCCAATCTCCTAACCACTGCCCTTACTAACATATTTACGCATAGAAATTGTCGTAGAAACAATGAAAATATAGTTTAACTTTTTTATCTGCGGGCCTAAGGGGGGTCCGGTCCCCTGGCCCCCCTGATTCCCCCACTGTCAATTCTTCGACGGCCCGGACACAAGGCTCGAATTATAGCTTGTACTAAAGTGGCTAAACTTACTAAAAGTTAAATCAAGTGTATAAATAAATGTAAGCATATATGGTTTACTAACTATACCTACCTTTACCTTTATTTAACTTTAGAAATTTTGTCTAAACCAGAGTATAATGAAAAATTTCGTTGAGTATCGCAGTAAGATATCACTGTATAATGAGAATCATGCATAATTGATACTAATGTATTTACTGAAGCTTGCCGATTAGATCGCTAAAATCCCAGGATTGGTAACGCTAGCAAGGGACAATCTTTCGGTTGGCCAACTAAATAAAGAAGTGATCCCGTATGGAACGTATGTATTGTTGCTCATAATGTTAAATGTCGTACTAAGGCCTACTATAAATCATCATAAAATTAATTCATTTAAAGATACAGCATACTGCCATTCCACTTGAAAACATGTATATTATTAATATACTAGGTGTTTTAATACTTTCGGTCATGAATGTAAAATTTAAATTATCCCTAAACTTGTCCAAACACTCCCATAGTTCAATATCTAATTAATACTGTTAGTATTAATTGATACTGGATCCAGTGGCGATGTCGGTAAGTTATTCGCCCGCGGAACAGTAAGTGCGGTGTTTAAATTCTGGCTCTCCCGTCACTGACATCGCTTTCAAAGTTTCAAGTGAGGAAACTAGGTTAACATTAGCTTTAGCTTTTCTTGTGGCTTTACTTTTACTAAATGTCCCAAATCCATTAATATCTGAGGATAAATCTATTTTATCTCTCCCTTGCTCTCTCTCTCTCTCTCTCTCTCTCTCTCTCTCTCTCTCTCTCTCTCTCTCTCTTTCTATTTATTTCTCTCTTTCTCTCTCTGTCTCTGTTGCCTCTCTTTGTCTCTGTCTCTCTCGCTCTGTCTATCCTCTCTCTCTCTCTCTCTCTTTCTCTCTCTCTCTCTCTCTCTCTCTCTCTCTCTCTCTCTCTCTCTCTCTCTCTCTCTCTCTTCTCTTAACTCTCCCTCTCTCTCTCTCTCTCTCTCTCTCTCTCTCTCTCTCTCTCTCTCTCTCTCTCTCTCTCGCTCAATACAAAGTTTAAGATCGAATCCAGTTATACCTGCATGCATTATATAATAAGAATAATAATAATAATAATAAAACTAATAATAATAATAATAATAATATTAATAATAATAATAATAATGGTGATGGCAAGCGCCCGGATGGCATGACTTTAGTGCCCTGGTGCAATGGTAAATGTGCCGTATGGGACGTCACAGTCATTGACACTATGGCAAACTCTTACGTGAATACTACTTCAGTCACATCCGGTGGAGCTGCTGTTCATTCCGCCTCTAGAAAATTGGATAA
>CAJHZI010000491.1:272500-523843 GCA_905160935.1 Enchytraeus crypticus | reverse complement strand
TATATATATATATATATATATATATATATATATATCTTTCTCTCTCTCTCTCTCTCTCTCTCTCTCTCTCTTAGTTTACTGATCTGTTGAACTGTTCAAAGCATTCGTTTAAATCGTTTTTATTAGTTTTTATATCGCGTCCACTAATTAAGCACTCCATTTGATAACAAATTCTTTCCTTCGGTAAAAACTCTACCTTCATCGTAACTTTATGGATGATGGTAAAATGTGATTTCTTGAATGTTTTATACTGTAAAATTGTCAGTGAATTTTGTTTCCTGAGAATGCTTTTATAGTATTGCCTAGAAATATTCTAATAGCAATATGTAAATGTATACAATGACTCAAATTCAATGTACTGAAAATGTAGATTTATTTATGGCTAATTTCTATCAATAACGATGCTGGGCAACGCAAATAATACCACGTAAAATTAGTCTAAACTATGAAAAGTACTAACAAATATTCTCTAAAATAATTACTTCTAAATATAGAGTAAAGATAATACTGTGCTAGTATCACAGATATATAGGTCTAAAATTCTCTAACTGTTTCAGTTTTAGGCCTGTCATCTAAGCGAGTGACTACAGCGGAATATTCAGTACAGCGGACACTCGAGATATACAGATTAAACACGGTGCCTCAATTACGCTGTTAAAAAAGCTAAGGTTAACGCCAGTTTCCTCACTCGAAAGCGATGTCAGTGACGGGCGAGCCCAGGATTTGAACGCGCACATACTGATCCGCGGTCGAATATCTTACCGACTTCGCCACTGGCTCCAGCCAGTAGCGATTAAGTAGCAAAACCCCAAACACTCTGTTAAAATAGCAGCATCTAAAACAATCTGCTACGTTAAAAATATCGGCACATAATTCGTGATGTTAAAATAATGACACCTCAAACATCCAGTTAAAATAACGCAATAAAGACACCTCAAACATGCTGCTAAATTATAGAAAACCTCAAACATGCAGTTACATGTAGGATAACGTCACATTAATCATGATTTTTTAAAAATGATATCAATCTTTACATCAATCATGATGTTAAAAAAACTTTACATCAATCATGATGTTAAAAAAACTTTACATCAATCATGATGTTAAAATAATGGCACATCAATCGTGGTGTTAAAATAATGGCACATCAATCATGGTGTTAAAATAATAGCACATCAATCGTGGTGTTAAAATAATGGCACATCAATCATGGTGTTAAAATAATAGCACATCAATCATGATGTTAAAATAATGGCACATCAATCATGGTGTTAAAATAATGGCACATCAATCATGGTGTTAAAATAATGGCACATCAGTCATGATGCCAGAATAACGGCACATAGAACATGCTGTTACAGTAACGGCACTTAAACATGCGGTTAGAATACGTCTAGTTGTTCAAATCATGATTGTGTATATAAAAACAACAGTTGCATGTACTGTAAGTCACACAGAGTCAAGTCAATCTATTATCTTTGCGGTCTTTTACAGCATTACAGTGAGAATAGATTTATGAATTTACAAAGTATTAATCGTCTACACCAAGACGATGTTAGGAACGGTTCTGATAAAAACGCTGCATCTAGGAATAGTATTCCTCCTATCAGTTTACTTTATACGTTTCTTAAATATCTAAACGCTAGCAAGAATAAATCTAAAGTATTCCGCACGTGTCGTAAGAGGCGACCAATATCAAGCTGATAAAAACAATGAAAAACATATCAGGAGCTAACTCTCGAGCTAACTATTACTCCAATTACAGACCATTGGGGAGGGGATATGGCTTAACGGTTATAGTGTTCGCCTCGGATACGAGTGGCCTGGGTTCAAAACCCAGGTCAGTCAAGTAATGATGGATATCCCCTTGGGCCTATGAAAGGTTAATCTTGTATCGGAACTTGCTGCCCATTGCCGCTATCACTAGCAAAGAAATGATTAACCATGGCAAGGATTAATAATAACCAGCCAGGAACCTGTAAAGCGGTCTCGAAGATCGGACACCGGCCATGACACCACTATAGAAATTGTCGGTGGTTATTATTATTATTATTATTGTTATTATTATTATTATTATTAGATCAGGCCTAGCACCGACAACATCGAGCACTCGGTCCTATTCTGTTGCCCACGAGATAGAGAAGGGCCGCTAGGCAGGAGCTGGCCCCTGCGAATATGTACGACATGACGTACGTCTGGGTGATATCCTTCAGCAGTCCTGGAATCAATCAATCAATCAATCAATCAATTGCCTAAATCATCTAAGATGTATCTATCAGGCGATACGTCAGCTAGTCAGTCAATCCGTCCGTTAGTTAACCAACTAGTCAATCAGTCTCAGTCAGTCTCAGTCAGTCTCAGTCAGTCTCAGTCAGTCTCAGTCAGTCTCAGTCAGTCTCAGTCAGTCTCAGTCAGTCTCAGTCAGTCTCAGTCAGTCTCAGTCAGTCTCAGTCAGTCTCAGTCAGTCTCAGTCAGTCTCAGTCAGTCTCCGTCAGTCTCAGTCAGTCTCAGTCAGTCTCAGTCAGTCTCAGTCAGTCTCAGTCAGTCTCAGTCAGTCTCAGTCAGTCTCAGTCAGTCTCAGTCAGTCTCAGTCAGTCTCAGTCAGTCTCAGTCAGTCTCAGTCAGTCAGTCAGTCAGTCTCAGTCAGTTAGTCTCAGTCAGTCAGTCAGTCAGTCTCAGTCATTCAGTCAGTTAATTAGTCCACCAATTAGTCGCCACCAATCAGACCGCAATCAGTTAGTCACTGACAGTCAGTCAGCCCGCAAGTTAGTCAGTCGGTCAGTGAATCTGTCAATCCGTTAGTTTATCAGTGAGTCAGTCATTGTTAATTATAAACAAAAAATGTTCGAGTAGCACCGTTGTCCACCCAAGAAATGTGTATTATAAAATCATATTATAATTGACTCAATTTATAATTTAAAAAAGTTTTGACTTTTAAAAGATCAAGTTGATCACCACACGAAAGGTATGTCGATGAAGGGAATTACATATCTAAAATATTTTTAGTTATTCTAGCTATGAGGTGCGTCAGTTCAGAGCTTCTCATGAAACAACCTCATGAATCTCATGAATCGCGAGGGGCGTGAAATTATGATTCACCTGTATATAAAATATTCACCAGTATACTGGGTGTTGATTAAACTAATTTCAGCTAGAAATATTAATTTCAGTAATCTCTCTTCAATGAAAAAACATGCATGGAGTCAATTAGCGATATGGAGATTATCATTGTACCGTAGATAATTTCATTGCTAATAGTTAATTCACTCGGGAAAACATTGTCATTCTAAAAACTATACAGGTTGTCTGAATTCTGAATATAACTTATGATCATACATAGAGCGTTAGATATACAATCGCTCGAGTTATTTATAAATAAAATATGTCTCGCTAATGGCTACTGCTTCAAGCAATTCAAATAAATGATAATTATCTACAGTATGAAGTAAATACTTTGACATACTACTATTTTTGACTGCACGATTGCTAGTAAGATTTCCATTTTTTCAGATCATTACATTTTGCTGTTAGCTTCTGCTATTCTTCGGTATATAGACCTGTAGGGCCTATGTGTCTGCAATAAAATGATTTCATTTTTATTTGAAATCATCATAAAATCAAAACATACGAGGAGTAAACACCGACCGGCAATGTAGGGTCCTATGATGATGAAGACACCCTGACAGAACACGGTCATACCGAAAGCCTGTGACATGTTCTCTATGCCCACCAGGTCCGCCACTATCACCGCCCTGCCCGTTACTATCGCCCCGTTAAACGCCCCGTTAGCCAAACTCAGGGCAAGAATTTCTACAAAGTTCGTACAAAACGCCCAACCGATGATCGACAGTCCGGATCCTAGCAGAATGAAAGCGTAGGATAAGCTCCGGATTCTACGGATTATCGGGATATCGAATAGGACCCCGGATAGGACTCTCCCGAGCGTATCCGCTATTCCTATAGTGGACAGGACGTATACGGAGTAGCTGGGAGGAATGCCGATCATATTGGCGTGAGCTATGATCAGATTCTGCGCTGAAATGTACGCCATGGTGCCCAGACCTGAGCCTAGCACGAAACAGGAAAAAGCTGGATTAGCTAAGAGTGATAGGCCTAGATAGCTGTCAATAGTGTGCCAACAGCTTCGCACCCGTCTGATGCTGCCTATAGAGGCCCTCTTTATGCTGTCTCTGGACCCTTTCCTCTCACCACCTGAGAGTAAGGGTGTCCTTTCATCTGACCGGATGTCGTCGTTTTCCAGGTCCTGTGCTGGAATGGGTGTAGTACGCCTGATGTTGTTTGTCATCAGATGATTGGATTCATCCTCGGCTCCAGAATTTCTGCTCACGCTGTTTCTAAAATATTTAACTGTACCATCTGGAGCATTGTTAGAGGCGCCGTTCTCCGCTGGAGCATCTAAAGTTCCGTAAGAGATCTGGTGGTTGTTGAGCTTGATAGCATCCTGGTTTGCACTGGTGTCTATATCACTAGTGGCAATGCTACTTGTGGCTATGTCACTGGTGCCTATATCACTGTTGCCAATGTTACTGTTGCCTGGGTTACTGCTGCCTATGCTACTGTTGCCTAGGTTACTGGTGGCTATGTTACTGGTGCCTATGTTACTGGTGCGTATGTCAATGGTGGCTACGCTACTGGAATTTGACATGGGACCGAGATCCCCACTCCCATTAGCTAGAGATTCATCACCCTGATCACTACTTGGATTCAACTCATCACTTACACTCGAACCATTTGACAGCAGAACCGGCTCAGACTCCGATTGACCGATCACCGACCCTATTCCACTAGTAACGTTAGAATTCGACCCGCCGTCACTGGCAGAGCTGCCGCCATGTTGTCTGGATAGCGAAGTGTTGATATCATCGCACCGACCACCAGCCAGATCCTCTATCCCGATCTTTCCGGCTGCCTCCGCGTCCAGCCTCAGCTGACGCCTTAGTGCTACGTGGATTCCCCGCCAGCACTCGGCCAGGGGTCGGTAGAGAGCGGAACAGATGAGGAAGTTGAGGGTGAAGCCGCTGATGATGTAGAAGGTCGGACCGAAGCCGTAGATGTCGAAGAGGAGGCGGTAGATGGGCGGGAAGGCGATGCAGCCTAGACCTGAGCCCGCAGTGGAGAGGCCCATAGCTATGCCCCGCCTCTTGTCGAAGTACTGGCCCACTATGACGATGGCTGGGAAATACACCATTGCTCCGCCCATACCTTGCGTAAATAGTAAATCATTTAAACGTATTTAAATATACGAATCATGCGAAATCATGCTTGGGTAAATTATGAATCATTTAAACACATTTCAATAACGAATCATGCGTACTCATGCTTTGAATCATGCCTGTGTAAATCATAAATCATTTAAACGTATTTAAATAAACATCATAGATGTCGAAGAGGAGGCGGTAGATGGGCGGGAAGGCGATGCATCCTAGACCTGAGCCCGCAGTGGAGAGGCCCATAGCTATGCCCCGCCTCTTGTCGAAGATCGAAACATCGAGATCCATCGTTCATTCCACATGCGTAACTATGCTTAGAATCATGTTGGGTAAATCATAAATCATTTAAACGTGTTTAAATAAACGAATCATGCGATTTAAATTTATTATAAGCAACGTAAATAAATCAGAATAAATCAGTCAACAATCTACGTCTTGATCCATCAATCATTCACAAGAATATACAAAACATACAGAATACATAGGCCAATATTATATTCATTCCACTGGGATGAGTTCATCTGTAAAAAGGGCTAAAGGCTGTAAATATGATGAAAAAGGATTAAGAGCTATATATTACAGTACACACTAGAGTGGATGATTGAGTGATTGATTGAATAATTAAGCGACCTATTGACTAATAACTGCTTGATTGATAAATTACGGATTGTAAATGAAATACCTGGATTAATTAATTATTTGATTAATTGATTGATAAATTGATTTATTGAATGAACAATTGATTGACAGATTAATTGATTCAATGAACGATTGATTGGAAAATTGATTAATTGATTGATTGATCGGTAGATTGATTGATTGATTGATTGATGAATCGATCGATTGAGTGACTAAGTTGATTGATTAACGATTGATTGGCAAATTGATTAATTTATAGATTGATTTGCAGATTGACTGGTTGATAGCTTAATTGATTGATTGATTGATTGACTGATGGATTGATACCGCTGAGCAGGCTGTAGGTGATGAACATGTGGAGGGGGGAGGAGGCGAATGAGCAGAGGAGGGAGCCCAGGGTAAACACTAGGGCCCCCACAGCCGTCACCCCCCTTACACTGAACCTCTTCGTCATTATACTCACCAGAGGGCCTATGAGTCAATCAGTCAGTCAATCAGTCAATCGGCAAATTAATCGATCAATCAACAAAAGCAATCAATAAATATATCGCTCAAAGAATTACTCAGTCAAGCAAGCAATAAAAAAATCAATCAAAAAGCAATTAATTAATCAATCAATCACTTTAAAAATACATCAATCAATAAAACAATCCATCAATCAGTTAATCAATAAATTAATAGATCAACCACTCTATCAGTCAAGCAGTTAGTCAATCCATTAATCAGTAAATCAGTCAGTCAATCAATCAAATATCACTGTATCAGTCAATTGCTCAGTCAGTCAGTAAGTCGGTCAGTCAGTCACTCAGTCAGTCAGTCGGTAAGTCGGTCAGTCTGTCTGTTGGGTTCTCCATTCCTCCGTCCATTATAGGAGTTCGGAAATGGAGTCGGGGGTTCGATTTTTCCAACCCTTCATGCTTTGGCGGTATTAATCTTGAGGATGCAAGGATCTCTTGCTCATATAGCCAGTTAGAGGCTAAATCAATGAGACTGGAGCTGCTATGAACAGAACTCATACTTATTCGTTCAATGTATAATTTATATAATAATTTACAGTATGTGCTTATTATTTGTGATTATTTCTTGTGATTATTTCTTTTGTGATTATTTCTTTAAATTCTATCTAAATTGAATATTGACACGAAAACTAGTGATTTATTATTTTAAACGATTTATTATTAACAAAAAAACGCGATAGCAATATAACGAGTTAAAACATTAAATATAGAGATAGAATAGAATATTAAACTAACACTACGCAACAATTAATAAAATACAAAAAATAGACGATAAATATAAAGTCAGTTTACTTATAATCAGTTAGCTAAATGTCTGTATTTGCAATAAAAATAAGAGATAGAAAATGGGAAACGAGTTATTGGCTTCAAGGCACTTCTCGCTTATCTGATTTGATACTTTCTCTCTTTTCTTCTTTTATCCGACTGTTAACACGAGAAGTGTTATTTTTACAGTCGTTCACCTGAATTTGTGGAAAAGACGCTTAACTAGAATAGGCAACCAGTAAATTGCGCTCTCCGCAGAATTTAGGATTTGCAGTCGCCGACTGAAATCTAGAAGGAAAGCACTTATCTAGAGTGGACAACTAGAAAATTAGCGTTCTTCATAGAATTTCAGTATTATATCTTCTGTCTTCTATCTTTGACTTCTATCTTCTTAATTTGCAGTCGTCTAACTGAATCTATGGCAAAGACACTACAACTAGATTAGGCACTAGTACATCGCGCTTTCCGTAGAATTCAGGATTGAAGTCGTTTAGCTGAAATCTATGAAAGCAACACCTATCTAGATTAGGCACTAGAAAATTAGTGTTCTTCGTAGAATTTCGCTATTTCCTGATTCTGTCTTCATCTTCAATTTTCTATCTTCAATCTTCAGTCTTCTATTTTCTGTCTTCAATCTTCAGTCTTAACTTTCTGTCTTCTGTCTTCACTGCCAACACAAAGTGTTGTAAATGCAGCTATTCACCTGAATTGACAAGAAAACGCTTTATCTAGATTCAACTCTAGTAATCGGCGTTTCTGGTACAATTAAGGATTTATACGTACAATGGATTCAGATATTGAAATTGTGTCGTGAATAACCGACTTATAGAAGGTTAGACGACAATTCCACACAAAATCTGTAGTCCCATGAGGCACAATCGTTTCAATATAGATTTCGTATTTTTCGTGCTAACTATCACCGACCTATGGAAGGAGTATAGTAGAACTATTTCATACGAATGCAATCAGAAATTCAGAAGCTTGTTGAAATCTACTAGTTTATGTGTTTGTCGCAATAATTCATTAAGAATTATATTTAGACAAGTTCAGCTAGTAATTCCGTAGAAGCCAGAGTTCAGGAGTGAACTAAAATTCTATAGCCTGTTCTCTGGTAATATAGCATTGATCGAGGCGGTGCTCAACAGCCTATCAGAATTAAGCTCTTCATAAGCATTTCTCCACCCAACCCCCACGAGTGATTGCGTTGCATGCATGTATCTTATGCATATAAGTTTTACTATTTCTTTATATAATCTACTGTTTTTTACTGAATGTCATGTCATATTTAATTTAGCATCAGTTTTTACATGACTACACCAATAATCAAAAATCATATCTCAATATATGAGGTTAAACTTCTAATTACACGTTAATTTGCATTTCCTCGTTACTTAATTCAATATTCTCGTTTCATAACCTTGCAACTCTAACGCAAAATAAATTCTAATGAACATACGCTGAAATGAATACAAATCTCAATGCATAAAGATCAATTTAAACATCTAAATACAAACATGAGTGCAAATAAAATTAATTCCAAATATATAGGTGTGAAACAAAATATGTAACACATTTAGTTGCGCTACATTACCGTGAAATGTCAAATCATATTTTATTCCCACCTTATTTTAAGATTAAATTACAAATTATATATTAGTTTACGATATACAATTTATTAAAATATCTCTCACTGCACAACTAGCGATTTGAAATAATACACATCTTGTCTATGGTACAGTTCAGAGCAATTTACAGTAATTTTTAATAGTAACTATAACTCAAGATTACTGGTTAAGTGCTATAAATTGAAGCCACTACTTGTAATAGTGCAGCAAAAAATAAATATTTCCGCACTCACAGAGCCAACCATCAATATTAAATAAGATTTTATCACTTATCAAATCACTTTAGATACATCACAAATTGAATATAAAAAATAGCATTGCAATGGCTTTAAAGTGCATAAACCAGATTTCTTATAAGTCAGTCAGTCAGTCAATCAGTCAGTCAGCCAGTCAGTAAGTCAGTCAGTCAGTCAGTCAGTCAGTCAGTCAGTCAGTCAGTCAGTCAGTAAGTCAGTCAGTCAGTCAGTCAGTCAGTAAGTCGGTCAGTCAGTCAGTCAGTAAGTCGGTCAGTCAGTCAGTCAGTCAGACAGTCAGTCAGTCAGACAGTCAGTGAGTCAGACAGTCAGTCAGACAGTCAAGCGATCGTCATGACTCTCCCACCTACTATAAATTAATAATTAGTTAATCAATCAATCAATCTAAATTTAATAATGTATAGAAAAATTATACCAAAGTAAAAAATGAAGTATTAATGTATTTTAAATTTACGCGAGGCATACAATAGCAAGTTATGAGTTTTAAAGGTTATGAAACATTAAAACATAATATTTTTATATTGCTGTTAATAGTTGTTGGGTATTATATAGACTCTCGTAGCTTATTAAATAGGGTTGGCATAAATAGACCATCGACAAATATTATAAGGAGTAGAAAGAAGAACTGGATGGGTCATGTACTGAGAGAGAAAAGTTTTGCTGCGAGAGGCAATCGAGAGAAGAAATGAAGGAAATCAGATTAGAGGAAGACCGAGACTTGGGATGCTGGATGATTTGATAACTAATTCATAAGTTGATGTAAAGAGAAAAGCAGAGGCTAAAACTATGTGGACGGGTTATGCCATGGACCTGCCAATTCATAGAGAGTGCAGGAGTAGTAGTAAAGACCGCGGATCAGTATGTGCGGGGTTCAAATCCTGGGCTCGCCCGTCACTGACATCGCTTTCGAGTGAGGAAACTGATGTTAACATTATCTTTACCAGTTTTTAAAAGAGAGAACTTAGTATGATGCTAAGCTCTATCTTTACTATAACTACTCTTGCACTGCCTATTGGCTGGTCCATGGCATGTAGAATAGTAACAGCAGTACTCACCGGCGCCCATCCGAACTGAAGTGAAAACCCCGCCTATAGTGGAGCCCGTGGCTGCGCTGCAGTTAAACTTCTCCAACATCTTCACGTATATCACGCCAAAACTTCTGCCGTATCCTCCCAATAGAAAATGCATGAGGCAGCAGCCCACCACACACATCCACCCCCAACCACCGTCCAGTGCGGGTAGGACCCGGCCCTTCCCAGGCTTGCCGGTAGCGGGCGCCTTAGGGCCTTCTTCAGAAACGATCCCTTCTGTTGCGTTAGTGACAGGGTGATTTCCTAGAACTGAGCCGTTAGGAGTGTTGTTGAGATGAGGTATGGTAGAAATGTGGTGGTTTGAGTTGAGTTGTTGTGAGTTTGCTGTGGTATCATTTTCGACTGAAGGCTTCCTTTCACCCGCAGAACTCATGATTCAGTTATTTTAAAAACACTTCTGCTATGAATTAAAAATCCGTTTTGTTCGAATACAGACTGTTACGAAAATATTTAATTAGTTGATTTCCGTACGAAATTCCATATTCGACTAAATAAAAATAAGTACCGTTGAAACCAGAGAATTCCAATTCCTCGATGATGTGCTGCTTTTTGAAAGCGACCAGCTTTATAATACTTTTTTCTAATGTAAAATGCAATAAAACGTGTTTTTATAATAGTATCCTATAATACTGCATATTTATTGTAACACAGATTTTAGATGTAATGTGCAAGTGACTCAAATGGCAGTCCAATAATGTGCAATTAATCAGCAAATTTATTATAAACACTTCTTCGTAAACACCTCTTTATCTTTTATCTCTGTTTCCTATAAACGTCGACATCTGCCTAATAAACATTGGTTTGGTCATCTATAGTAAAACTTAAGCATCTTGATTGTGCCACGTTCTGGTAAAGTTGGTATTCCTGGTCAAGAACTGAACCAATATGGATTTTAGTCTCTTGAGATAGCTGCCTCTCTAGGGAACGAGTATATCTAACAGTGTAGCTGACTTATATAATTAGATAATACAGATCAGCAGTTTGGAAAATATTAAATCTCTCTCTTTCTCGCTCTGTCTCTCCGTCTGTCTGTCTGTCTGTCTGTCTGTCTCTCTCTCTCTCTCTCTTTCTCTCTCTCTCTCTCTCTTTCTCTCTCTTTCTCTGCTTATCTATCTCTCCCGCTCTCTCTGCCACTTTCTCTCTGTCTTTATAGTATAATTCCTAATGGCAGATTCGAGATACACATGTAGGCTATGTTCACTGTCTGATTTCACTATGGAGCACTCCATCGATCAATCAACATGAAAGTTGAACTTTGAACCAATCAGCTTGAACCCATCATGAAAACTGCGCCTTTATCAAGTCTTTGCACATAGTTACATACTACAGAGTAGCCTAGACTTTGTTTATATTGGTATACTTGTTTCTCTAAGACAATGTAAAGGTAATAGGCCTAAATGAAAGGGTTCTCCATTGCCATTCTAAGCTCTGACTTGGTGGCTTCTAACATCAAGTGCAACCAGCTGACGGTCGATTTTACACTTACACTAACAGTATAGAGAAGTAATAGGCATCTAAAATAAAATATATATATAAATTTATAATGTATATTATTAGGCCTACATGATCATATAATTTAGAGCTTACTTATATTTAATTACATTTATCGAACTGTAGTCTATATTAAGTATTTAATTAGGCCTATACAGCTATACTGTTATTTTTATAACTTTAGCATTTGTAATACTTCATTCCTGTTTTATATTTATATCTACATTGCCTAGTCTGAAAGTTATGATCGTTGTAATTTAACGTCCGTTACATCAGCAGAGTATCGTTCTATTATACTGCTAACACTCAATAAGTTATCATATTCTCTCTTACATCCAACCGCTTATTATTATTATTATTATTAACAACGAAAACTTATATAGCAGTGTCATGGCCGAACTCGATCTTCGAGACTACTTTACAGGAAGATTTCAATTGTAATCATGAGCTAAATAACAATTACATTTAAGTTAATATCTAAACTAGTAAAAATTTCTACATATGGGTGGAACTTTACGCTATCCAGCAACACTCATACTACATATACAAAATACTTATAATAAACATACATCCAATCGCTTAGATAGTATACACTCATAATCACTCGCAGCTTCTGACTAATTCACTTGTGACGCCGAGGTTTCCTGATAACTTTCAAAACAGATAAATAATCCAAAGTACAGAACTGAGCCGCATCAGGTTACTGCCCAACAGAAAACAACGGGCTACTGAGTTTTGTAGACACTGCCTCATGAGCGGTTGATTAGAGAGTTGCCTGACCTTTGAACTACTCCTATAGGCTACTGCATGGTAACCTATAGGCTGCATAGTAGCCTATACTATTAATAGTAGATAGCTAGTAGGTAATATAATAGCTTCGTCAGTAGCAATTGCTGAATGATCGAATGTTAAATGTTCGATTGATACTGAACCTGAAGTTTGGTAGAATACGAGAAAGAAGGCGCAAGAGACAGAGAGATAGATAGAGAGAGAGAGAGAGAGAGAGAGAGAGAGAAGAGAGAGGGATGAGAGAGGAAAGAGAGAGAAAGAGAAAGATGAGCATTTTCTGAGGAACGTTGTGTTGCAGCATACACACGTAAGCCAACGCAGTACTGTCACAGATATACATTTATATTGATCGCAATCTAGAAAATATATATATATATATATATATATATATATATATATATATATATATAATATATATATATATATATATATGTATATACATATATAGGGCCTACTACAATAAGTGCATTTATAATCGATAGAATTCTATACTCTATGATCAGTGTATTCACGTCTATCATCTTCGTGTAGTTGCTAAAAAATAACATTACTAGGCTCTGGCAGGATCTATGTGGTCTGTATGGTATACTATAAGGGCATTTTCAATTGATTGGCTCTGAAATCGAATTTGCGAAGAACCCAAGTAGGCCTACATTAGGAACGGTCGAGTAAATTTCATAAAAAAGTAAAAAAAAGCTTATGTTAACGTCAGTTTCCTCACTCGAAAGCGATGTCAGTGACGGGCGAGCTCAGGATTTGAACCCCGCACATACTGATCCGCGGTCGAATATCTTACCGACATCGCCACTAGCTCCAGCCTAACTTTAAATGTAGCTTTTTTCAATGGGCAACTTAGCAATAGTATAGTCATCGGTGTGGCAGGGGGGCGAGCCCCTGGGATCTCCTGGGCCCCCCCTGGTATGTAGTACGTTACAGTCAAATGTTAATGTATCATAGAAGTGCAGAGTTCACGATCACGAATTGTGCCACATTAGACATCTGGCGCTTTGATCTAATTCTTGTGGCTTTTCATTGTTTCTATTGGACTTTGGAATCGTCTGCCTTCAAGTATCTTGACATCTTGACATGGCACAAAACCTACAGTGAAAGCTATTCCATGCATTCAATAAACTTTCCATTCTATCGCTAAATAAGAAGTAAATGACATGGAGGTAAGATTCAGGGACGAAAGATCATTTCTGTCTTCTATTTCTTCTTTTTTTACATGTATATTCAATTCGGATATATAACATACGTTCAATCGATATAATTACGCCTTGAATTACTGTCACATTTATGGATTATCAATCAGTGAATAAGAATAGGAGCTGGCATACACAGTCAATAAACTGTAAACTTTTCTGTTTAGCTTTTAAAAAGTTGTATTATTCAGGTGTTTTTGACTAGCAATACTTACGATATATTAATAACAGAACGTAATATCCATGTGTTTTCAATAAAACTACGTGGATGATATATTAAAAATAAAACGCAACATTCAGGTGTTTTTCGATTAGTCTATGTGGATGATATATTAATCATAGAACGTAATATTCGGGTGTTTTTCAATAGGACTATGTGATGATTTAAGGTGATATTTAAGGTTTGTTGAGAGCCATGGTGAGCTCGATCCACTCCCAGTAGGAAGAGATCCTGGTGTAAACGCCTGGGACACCCTGACACCCGGCGATACCCCAGGAGGTCAGGCCTGCTAGCCACCAGTTGCCATCCTTATAGCAAGACATCGGCCCACCGCTGTCCCCCTGATCAATCAATCAATCAGCCAATCCATCAATCAATGGATCAATCAGTCAATCGATCAATCAATCGATCAGTCCGTCAGTCAATCAATAAATCAATAAATCAGTCAATCAATCAGTCAATCAATCCATCAATCAATCAGTCAGTCAATCAATTAACTAATAAATCAAGCAAACAAAAAAGTAATCAATCAATTAGTCAACCAATTAGCCAATCAATCAATAAATCAATCAACCTATCAAAGGATCAATCATATGATCAATCAGTCAATTAAACAACTGAACAATCAAGCTAAGGATCAATCGATCAATAAATCAATCGTCAATGACTAGCCTGATCGACTGACAACTCGAAACTCAAAGAGACTATCAATACAATTTAGTCGCTGCACTAAAATTAACACTAAAATATCATTAAATTGACAAACTTAATAGTCAAATTCACGACTGCATTTAATCGTGTAGATGTTTACATTAACTTCCTTTTCTAAATCACTATGATCGAATTAGTTCCTAATTGAATCACTGATTTATTGCCAAACGCTTCTAGAACAATAGCTTCATGCCTACATGTGCTACTGGAAGTGACTACGGGTTGAGAGCCATCGTTAACTCAATCCATTCCCAGAAGCTCGACACACGAGTGTACACAGCAGGGATACCATTGCAAGTGGCTATAGTCCACGAAGTTACACCGGCCACCCACCACCTTCCGTCTTTATAGCAACTCATTGGTCCACCGCTATCTCCCTGTGCACAGACCATACACAGAAATCATTCCACTACTTCCATCCTTATAGCAACTCATTGGTCCACCGCTATCTCCCTGTACAGACCATACACAGCAATCATTCCACCACTTCCATCCTTATAACAACTCATCGGTCCACCGCTATCACCCTGTACACACAATTAAAAGTACCCCGTCTATCCACATTTTCCATCTTTATAGCAACTCATTCGTACATCTACCTTTAGATTCATATTTACATACCACGAATTCATCGTTTTTATGAACCCTTTACAGGACCAATCTCCATGCATACTCATGCCACAGAGACAATCTTAAAACAATTTAGCATCTGATCATGCTTTGACCTTTACTCTCCGCCGTATATACATTTATTTTAGAGAATTCCTCATTATAGTCTCTTCTTTTGTTTACAGACGGCTTATAAACTCTCCATTCCGATAAAGTTTCGCCTGACGTAGGTCTGACGAATGTTTGTCACAGACAACTAGTATGATTGTCAGACTTGGGTAAATAGAATTAAACAACTTTGGACAGCTTTTCTGGAGCTTGGAATTTGCACAGTTTTTGTGAGGTCATTGATGACAATAGACAATTGACAGTATATGACTATTAGAATGGGTCAGATAATGTTTGATTGATAGATTGATTGATTGACAGAAGTACTTACAGAGCAGGTATTGGGGTAACCACGCCCGGCACAATGTTTGATTGGTTGATTGATAGATTGATTGACAACAGTACTTACAGAGCATGCGTTGGGGTAGCCACGCCCAGCACAGATATGAGAGTCTCTGATGTAACCAAAGTTGAGTTCCTGACACTCCTCGTTACTGATCTGTTCTATCAGAGCTTCCTGTAGGATTGCTGGGATGTACTCATCCTGAACTGTACCACAACAACAACAACAACAACAATAGCAACAACAACAATATTAGCAACAACAACAGCCATAGCAACAACAATAACAGCAGCAATAACAGCAACAACAATAGCAACAACAACAAAGATATCTTCTGTTCTATCAGAGCTTCCTGTAGGATTGCTGGGATGTACTCATCCTGGACTGTACAACAACAACAACAATAACAATTGTATCAACAACCATAGCAACAACAATAACAGCAACAATAACAACAACAACAATAATAATAATAGTTATAACAACAATAGCAATAACGACAACCATAACAACAAACTTTAGGGGCATTATAGCAATAGATTGCTTGCTTGATGAATAACTATACTACAGTTGATTGATTGATTGATACACTGGTTGATTTTTAACTTCGTTTGTCGATTGATTGTGTGCATGCTTGATTATTTGATCGATTGAATTCACTCAATCGATCGATTGATTGACTGAATTAGCGATCGATTGATTGATTGACTGATTTTTGATAGATTGCCAGAATTAGCGATCGATTGATTGATCGATCGAATTCAGTCAATCAATCGATTGATTGACTGAACTAGCTGATTGATCGCTGGGTGCTCACAGTGCATCTTGCCCCATCCAGTGATCCAGCACTCCTCGTTGGTAAAGTTGTACTCAGTCTGATGGGGGACACAGGCGAGCTCAACATTGGGATCGTTGAGGTTGACGTCCTGCTTCAGCCTGATCATAGCGATGTCGTTAGCGTAGCCTAGGTACGGGTTGGGCACCCACCTCTCATGCTGCGAGCATCATAATAGCATACTTTATAATAATAATAATAATTATTATTATTATTAGTATTACTATTATTATTATTACTATTACTATTATTATTATTATTATTATAAATTATTATGGCGATGTCGTTAGCGTAGTTCAAGTAGAGGTTAGGCACCCACCTCTCGTGCTGCGCTCATATTACATTAATTTAATATAATAATTAAAAGCTGGTAAAGATAATGTTAACGTCAGTTTCCCTACTCGAAAGCCATGTCAGTGACGGGCGAGCCCAGGATTTGAACCCCGCACATACTGATCCGCGGTCAAGTATCTTACCTACATCGTCACTGGCTTAAGCCATTATTAATTAGTGCATCAATTTAGTATAATAATTATTTATTATAATAATTTAGTACAATAATTTTAGTAAAATAATTTAGAATAATTCTACATTAGTAGCCTATTGTTTCAGAAATATGGTTGAATATTTTTTGTCAAATTTTAACTTTTTATTACCATATATATAAAGCTAAAAAGCTAAGATTAGCGTGACATTCTGTGCTTTCCGTACCGCAGTATTCTATGCTCTACTATGATATACCGTACCACTGTATTCTGTGCTCAACTATGATATACCGTACCACTGTATTCTGTGCTCTACTATGACATAAAGTACCACTGCATTCTATGCTCTACTACGATATACCATACGGCTGTGTTCTATGCTCTACTAAGATATACCGTACCGCAGTATTCTATGTTCTACTGTGATATACCGTACCACTGTATTCTGTGCTCTACTACGACAAAGTACCACTGCATTCTATGCTCTACTATGATATACCATACGGCTGTGTTCTATGCTCCACTGTAATATACCGTACCGCTGTATTCTGTGCTCTACTATGACATAAAGTACCACTGTATCTTTAAAATTAAGCGCTGGCAATATAAAAATTGTAAAATAGTATTTGAATAAAATATACTATACTTGCCGACCCTAGTTGAATAGGGATTAAAGGGAAGAAGATGATGATGATGATGAGTTCGCGACTATATTAGTTAATATTTTGTAAATACCTTTACGATGAGATCAATGCCGATGATTTGAGATCCCATCAGATCCAGTAGACTGACTGTCCCAATCACGAGTCTGAAGTTCTCCGGGTCCTCTCGTCTTGAGTCATTCAATCCAACCATTCTACAACAATCAATCCATTACCTAATTAATCTGTTAGTTAATCAATCACACGTTCTCTCTTAGTGCACTGCCAACTGGCAGGTCCATGGTAGGCTATATAACGCTTCCACTCTTCTCTGTCTTCCGCTTTCCTCTTCATTTCCACATATGCGTGGGTCTTTTAAATCATCTAACATACCTAATCTCGGCCTGCCCCTGCCTCTTTATCCTTCCATTCTATCTCCTATGACCTCCATTAATAGACCTTCCCCCTTATAATGTGTCCTATCCAACTCTTCTTCCTATTTCTTACTTTTGATTAATTAATCAATCACAGGTTAATCGAGGGATAAATCAGTCCATGATCTCGTCAGCACTCTCAAGCTCTATTTCAAATTCTCGACCTCGATCTTCTAGAAAGACAAGCAGCTCAAAATGCTCTTGTTCCAAAAAGTGTTCCCTTGTCATACAATCTTGAACAAAGTGTTGCATAATTCCATTGTCATACAATCTTGACCAAACTGCTGCCTTGTCATACAATCTTGTCATCAATCAATCAAGTAAACTGAAGAAACGAACAATTTGCCAATCATTCAAATACTCAATAGAACAATCAGTCAATTATTCAGTCATTCAAGTAGGCCTAATCAACTACACAGAAGAAAAATCAATTTCTCAAGCGATGCGCCTGTGTAATAACATCCATCTCGAGAATTATACTATCTCTCTCTCTCTCTCTCTCTCTCTTTCTCTCTCTCTCTCTCTTTCTCTCTTTCTCCTTCTCTTTCTCTCTTTCTCTTTCTCTCTCTCTCTCTCTCTCTCTCTCTCTCTCTCTCTCTCTCTCTCTCTCTCTCTGTTGTCTTTTCAAGTCAACATTTAACCTCTAACCGTCAGCCAATCGATTAATTAGTGGGATCAATCAATCCAGTAGTTAATCAATCGATAAATAAATAAATCATCATTTAATTAGACAACGATATGCCTAATTAAATAGTGACTAATATATAGAATGTCTTAATTGCGTAGGGGTAGCGTCATGAAGTTTTCAATGACAGATCCTGAGGTGAATTGAATCCACGTGGGTTCGAATCCCAGCCGCGCTGATCTGAGAGTAAAATCTCGGCCATTCACTGAACTGGTTATAAGAAAAATGGAATAAATTGCCTAACGGTTTAAACATGTGGTATTAAAAGGGATAGATATCAACATGGTTGATCATTTCATTCTAGTGCGCGTTTAATTTAATTGCCATAAGCGATGCATCATTAGGGCGCATAGACCAACCTCTCTGCAACACAGTGAGGGGATCAATCAATCAGAAGTTAATCAATCGATAAATAAAATGATAAGTAATAATAAATCATCATCTATAATTAGACAGTGATAAGCG
The DNA here is from genome assembly GCA_905160935.1 of Enchytraeus crypticus. NCBI lineage: Eukaryota > Metazoa > Annelida > Clitellata > Enchytraeida > Enchytraeidae > Enchytraeus > Enchytraeus crypticus. Next base: position 504,702 of record CAJHZI010000491.1, on the reverse strand, counting down.
GCGCATCATTAGGGCACATGGCACAACCTCTCTTCCACGCAGTGGGCGGCAGTGATGGCCCAGTTAGGTGCTATGAGCGAGGCCCCGCACGTGTGGCCCCACGAGTCGGTTGTGTTGGCCCTGAGGAACTGTAGGGACAGCTGCCACGGCCAGTAGTGCTCCGGGGCAGAGTTCCTGCCGCCCACGATCCTGCTGCCCAGGGGCCAGGGCGGCTGGGCTATCTTCCTGCCGCAGTCCGGCTGTCCTACAGCAGCAATAACAACAACAACAATAGCAATAACAACAATAATAACAGCAGCAGCGACAATAACAACAGCAGCAACAATAACAACAACAACAACAACAATAACAACAACAACAACAATAACAACAATAACAACAATAACAACAACAATAACAACAATAACAACAACAATAACAACAACAATAACAACAACAATAACAACAACAATAACAACAACAATAACAACAACAACAACAATAACAACAACAATAACAACAATAACAACAACAGTGATGAGTCGCTAAAATGAAGACCTATCGATAACATGAAGACCAAGAGATGATCATCGTGCTTTGTCGATCAGTGCAAAGTTAACTACAACAACAACAACAACAGCAAAGTTCACAACAACAACAACAACGATGAGTCGATAGCATGAAGATCAACGTGTTTTGTCGACCAGTGCAACGTTAACAACAGCAACAACAGCGATTAGTTGATAGCATGAAAACCTAGAGCTAATCATCGTGCTTTCTCGATCAGTGCAAAGCGAACAACAACAACAACGATGAGTCGATAGCATGAAGATCAACGTGCTTTGTCGATCAGTGCAAAGTTAACAACAACAACAACAGCAATGAACTGATAGCATGAAGACCTAGAGTTAGACCTAAAAGAAGTGGGCCCCTATGCCTTCATCAGCCTCGACAAACTGGGCAGGGGCGTCATTCCTTGAGAAAGCACTCCTGTTTTCATAACTCAAACAACTCTGTAGGCTACCTATAGAAATAAAGCACTAACCATATGTGCTGCAGACAAGGGCAGCACAAAACAAGGCGACGTATCTAAGCATGTTGACTTGTGGGCCACTGAGAAAGAACTGATGACGCTATGTTAACGCTTATTATACGAATCTCTTATTTCGTCAGCGTACCTTATCAGTTATCAAGCATCGTCATCGGCGGCAGATAACGACTGATTGGGGGTTGATTGCCCCTTAACCCATATTAGAAAAATAAGAAATAATTCACCGCGCCTATGATGCTATTTCATCGGTGATTAAAGTAAAAGAAGTTTCAATTGTGTTCTCAATTCATCATTGTTCTCAATTCATCCTTGTTCTCAACTCATCCTTGTTCTCAATTCATCATTGTTCTCAATTCATCCTTGTTCTCAATTCATCCTTGTTCTCAATTCATTCTTGTTCTCAATGCATCCTTGTTCATCCATCCTTAGAGTATAGAGATTAGTTTAGTTTATTTTATCTAATTTACCAATAAATATAAATTTTAGCTAATTAAATAAATGTTTTTCTAGTTCTAATAACGGAATATGTAACGGCCTATATTTGCCGTTTCATCTACATATTTGTGGATGTTTCTTACACTTTCTGCATGCTTTAAGTGCTTAGGTGATCTTGTATGTGGTGATAAATGTAAATAAATAAAATAGAGTACTACAAATGCTCAGAGAAGCAAACCAAGTCTCACAGCTTTCAGGCCTACACTGTATGAGGCCTACACTGCATGAGGCCTACACTAAATACACTGTATGAGGCCTACACTGCATGAGGCCTACACTGCATGAGGCCTACACTGCACGAGGCCTACACTGCATGAGGCCTACACTGCACGTGGCCTACATTTCGCGCAAAATAAGGGCATCTTTTTCAAGCTCCCCCAAACGAAGCATTAAACTCCAATCACGTAACTCTTGTATCTAGTTTACCTCCCTACAGCCCAGGACTTGAGCCCTCGGCAGCTGATCACTATCAGGGCGGTGATACACATCCTCTTGTCTCAGCTGATACGCCCAACACTCTAGACCTAATTCTTAGTATTCGACCTCGAACTGGGACTTCAAACACAGGACACAACCGCTCTTAACTGAACTCAGTGGTCAGTTGAACGTTTAGCCTCAACTTTGGACATTGATACTATGAAATAGTTGAAGCTGATATTAGTGTTCCAGCTTATCATGTAACCAAACCGATATTTTCCATAAATGATTAGGCAGTCTAGCTGATCTCGTGCTTTAAATAATAATATGATATAGTTTAAATAGTTAACCTAGCTAATCACGTGACCTTGAAGGTTTCTTGACCTAAATTATCATGCGACCTAGCTGATCACGTGACAAATACGACTTCTTGACCTAAAATATCATGTGACCTAGATGATCACGTGACCTAGACGATTTCTTGATCTACATTATCAAGTGACCTAGATGATCACGTGACCTAGACGACTTCTTGACCTAAATTATCATGTGACCTCGATGTAGTAGATGATCACGTGACCTAGACGATTTCTTGACCTAAATTATCATGTGACCTAGCTGATCACGTGACAAATATGACTTCTTGACCTAAAATATTATGCGACCTAGATGATCACGTGACCTAGACGATTTCTTGATTTCTCGTGTAATAAACACGTCCCTAACATCCTCGTACGATTCAGGAATGGACGTTAAACCTTCACTATGCAGCGAAGTTTAGAGATCTAGTTTTAAATCAAACTATCAATAAAGATTAATAGATTGATCAAGAGCATGACCATTTAGCTACATACGAGATTTTACTCTCTGAAAGGACCTGCCAACTGGCAGTGAACTTTAGTCTCGCGTACACAATGGGCTCAGATTCAACAATGGGTAGATAAATTTACTGCTTTATACTTGTAATGCGTGTGGGAATTTTAGCTTGACAAGAAAATTGTGTTAGCCTTCCATCATACCAGATTTAAACTAAACTTGATGTACTGATTGCAATCTAAATATAATGGACACTAGTCAATTTACAAAATATGCTCTGAATATAATTCAATAGTAAAAATCTTAGATATAATATTAATAATAATAATAATAATAGAGGTTTAACATACGTTTCCTCATCCAAGGATGATGTGAAGGACATCCCCACAGCATACATCACTACAGATATATTAAATGCTAGAGATATAGTATATAGCATTAGAAATGTTAATGAATTGAGGCTGTGGGAACTCAGCAGCTGGATAGAGATTAGCTAGTAACTCAAGGGCGTGGATGTATAGGCACAAGACTAGAGGTTAATTATATCAGCTTAAAACTTATTAAAATCAACAACAAATATCATCTAACACCTGACTTTGAATAATATGACGGGCATTTAGACAATACCTGTAATGACAATTCTAATAAAGCAAATAATGCGATATAAGAGATAGTCCAATATAATAATAGATGTAGTAAAATTTATGCTAATATTATAATTAGTCGATTGATCTAAAGGCGCTTGAGAGCTCACAGAGAATAGAAATATGTATCTTGGACCGGATATTTATCACTAATGATCTCTCTCTCTCTTTTAGTGCACTGCCTACTGACAGGTCCATGGTATATAACGCCTCCACTCTTCTCAGTCTTCCGCTTTTCTCTTCATTTCCACATATGAGTGGGCCTTTAAATCATCTAACATAACTAATTTTGGCCTGCCCCTGCCTCTTTCTTTCCATTCTACCTTACATGCCCTCTATTGATAGACCTTTCCCCCTTAAGATGTGTCCTATCCAACTCTTCCTCCTATTTCTTAATACATTTATCAGCTGTCTATCTGTACCAACTCTCTCCAGAACTTCCTATTAACACTAGTGATATATAGAGATATTCCACACATGAACACAGCATGTAGGACACACATGAGACAGAGCAAAGCTTACAATCTTTATTTAAACTAATTAATTTATTAATCTTATGAATTGTTATCAGCATCTCTTGCTGTATACACTGCAGTTGTCAGCTAGATACATCAGAAATTAGATCAGTGATTGTGACTAAGATTTCAAATCCTATCTACAATGTTTCCATGAACAATACTAACTACATCAAAGCTTCGTAACAAAACAACTACAATCAAACTGATAACAATACAATCTTAATACAGCAATAAGATACTGTTTATACGGATACTACAGTTTCACTCAGTTTCTTTGCTTTCTTTCGCTGATGCCGTGATTTTTTCTTTTTCTCAGTTACCTCAGATTTATCGGCTACGGAAGTACTGCCGACGCTGCTGGCTTTATTCTCCATCTTTCTTTTCTTGGTCTTCTTGCATGAGAGCGGGTTCGGGCCCTTAATCTTACGTCGACGCTTCTTCGGCAGAACCGTTTCCGTGGAGACACCGAGAATCTTTTCTCTGAGAGATCGGAGATTCTCCTGCTCAGTGCTGGACGGAAGAAGTTGAGACTTGAGTTTACCCTCCGATATCTCTCTCTCCGTGGTGGATGGAGCCTCCAGGTTGATGGCATTGTGTGACATGTAGATCAGCGGTACACCAGAAGACTTCCTTATCTTCTCACTTAATACTGGATCCTGTGTCAACCAATTACTCAATTACTAAAGCTGGTAAAGCTAAAGTTAACGTCAGTTTCCTCACTCGAAAGCGATATATGTATCAGGCGAGCCCAGGATTTGAAGATACTGATACATGCACATACTGATCCGCGGTCGAGAATCTTCATGACTTCGACACTGGCTCCAGTCATTAGTCAATTAATGAATCAATAAATCAATCAGTCTGTTAGTTATTCAATCAATTTATCAATCAATTAATCATTTAGGCACTTAAGCATCAATCACTAGGCTAGTCGAGTAATGTGTCTGACGTAAACATTTCAGGCTTTTCAGCAAATTAAACATACCCTTGGCTGTCTTGTTCTTTGCAATAATATCCATTATTTCATATATCTATTCGAATAAGCTTTGATGTGATGCTACAATTGATATTGGTCTCAGTACCCAGAGTGCACAAAGGTGAAAACGAGCAGAAAATAAGAAGCAATGTAGAGAATAATTATATTATTATATATTTAAAGTTTACTATACAGAATACATACATACATTGTATTTATATAGGAACAACTTGTTTATTGGCATAATTGGTATTTATAGTACAAGCATTTATAAATGTACATTATATCTATCAACTGTTAAAAAAGAACTAGGTTTAATTTCTTCTTTTATACCAAAGAGCTTAAACAGTACAGACAATTCAAAAGGGATTCAAATCGATCAGTGGAATAAATCAAAAGAATTCAAGTGAGTATAATACAGCGGTACAGTATGTCATAGTAGAGCACAGAATACAGCTGTATGGTATATCATAGTAGAGCATAGAATACAGTGATAAGGTATATCATAGTAGAGCATAGAATACAGTGATAAGGTATATCATAGTAGAGCACAGAATACAGTGATAAGGTATATCATAGTAGAGCATAGAATACAGTGATAAGGTATATCATAGTAGAGCATAGAATACAGTGATAAGGTATATCATAGTAGAGCACAGAATACAGTGATAAGGTATATCATAGTAGAGCATAGAATACAGCGATAAGGTATATCATAGTAGAGCATAGAATACAGTGATAAGGTATATCATAGTAGAGCATAGAATACAGTGATAAGGTATATCATAGTAGAGCATAGAATACAGTGATAAGGTATATCATAGTAGAGCACAGAATACAGTGATAAGGTATATCATAGTAGAGCATAGAATACAGATAAGGTATATCATAGTAGAGCATAGAATACAGTGATAAGGTATATCATAGTAGAGCATAGAATACAGTGATAAGGTATATCATAGTAGAGCATAGAATACAGTGATAAGGTATATCATATACCATAAATTATAACATTGGTTTAAATTAGCAAATAATAGAAACTGTGTATTAGTTTTGTGGTTAAATTTTTATTTATATTTTGTGGGTCTTAAAGAAGCAATTGTAGACTCTGTTACCAATTATGGTATTGCAGCACAGAGTTCCGGCTCTTTTATGGTTGCCTATTTCGTATTGCTTGTTTGCTATCTGTCTGAATAAAAGTTCTATTGTTTGTAATTATCAGAGCTGGGATGAACAAATAAAAGATACAAAACAGAAAAAATAAATTAAAAATAGCGCTTTCTTACCCAGTACTGTTCAGTTTTTTTTGTCATTAAAAGCTAAAGTTGAGGAATAACTTCTGAGACAACAAGTTTATCACAGTGGTACCTTTCTATATTTTATTCCAAATTATATTTTTTTAATTATTAGCATCAAAATATCAAATTTTTTTAAATTGATAAATAATCCTATCAAAAATTCACAATTTTTTAGACCTTTATAAAGACATTGCATTTCCTGTAGTCAATGAGACAGAGACAAACTGTACCTGGGTAGCAATGATAAATTTCTCGGTACACTTCTTTCCCCTGACCATACGCTTGAGGCAGCAGACGGGTGGCTGAGGGGTTTCGTGCCCACAATCCTTCAAAGGAAACTGCTTGAGAATTTTTAGCGGTCCATACAGCATCTCTCCTACAACAATATATAATTTGCATTTCCCGCAGTGATATTTAACTATGTATGGTGTCTGTTTTTTACATATAAATAAATAAAAAATAACATGTATTAACATGCATTATAGTGAATTGATCAATATTGTTTATATCTATTGATCAATAGATATCACTTTTAATACAACACGTTAATATCGTTACGCAACTTAGTGCATTTGAGTGTAACCAGTCGTATGAATGTCCAAGAATTTACTTTCCGATCAGCGCAGCTGAGAATAGAACCCAGGAGAGTTTAATTCACCTCAGGATCTGTCATTTAAAATTCCATGACGTTATCTCACGTCTCTAATCACTAAGCAATTTAAATTGAGACATTCTATATAATATACACACAATTCAAAGTGCGAAATGATTATTCATGACAAATGATAAATATTAGAGATCAACTTAAATGCAGCACACAATTTGAAAGGCTTGTGGACTAATTATTAAAAAATACAGGACATTACGAGAAACAAACACTATGCCATTGAAACATACAGGAGCTACGTACCAAACATTTCGCATTCTGCAATAACACACCGCGTCGTTCTGATCCTAACTTCAGCATCCAGATATTTAGGAAGTTGTTCAGCTATATTAACTTTAAACTTTAGAGCAGCTTTGCAGAAAGTTCCATCAACAAGTATATCATAAGGTGGTGTCACACCGAAATAATTTTTGTAGAAAAGCAGAGTACGCCTTACGTGTTTTACTCTTTTTACCTTCATTGTAAATAAACGCTATATTGTGCCTATTGTAATATGGTCCAGAAAATAGCGAAAGAAATAAAATTAGCTAATGAAAAAGAAAATTAAATTACGCATGTTTACATTTACAAAACAACTTTATATCGCTCTCTGTGTTACCAAACATCTCATGTTACTCAATCTCTCTTACAATGATCTATAGATGACTTTCACAGCTGTTAGCCGAGCCCACTTTTAGACACCTGCCGGCATTGGCATCCATATTGGATTACGTTTGTTGATTTTTAGCATTACGTATGTATAAATATATATGCATATAAAAAATAAAATTTCTATGTACGTATATATTGCAATTTGTAAAAATGCACACGATTTATTAGTAATATACACAGACAGTGTACCTATGTGCCTCATGAAGTTATATGAACTTACGTATGAAATATATGAGCTCCGATCTTACCGGTACGCCGTACTTTGTAGATTCGTTATGTAGCTGGATTCTATAGTTGAAGATTTAACTTAAGTTAATTATACTCGTTCAGTAAGTCTTGAAGACCTGCAACACTAGTCTAGTCGTAGTTTAATGCTTCAATACACAAAGACTGTAAAGGATTCAAATACAAAGTCTTAAACTATAGGCTAGTGCAAAAGGCCAAAACTTTCAATATCTTTTTGTGTACAGATCTATGTATATTCCAATAATTTGACTCTGTTTTGAGAAATTTTACCTTAATCTACATTACGGAAATGGCAGAAATGGCAGAAGTTTTGCAATTACTACTTTCATCAAACCATTAAAGCTTGCCAACAATAGGCCTATCTTATATTCCGATTGCTAATTAAATACATAAGTACAAAATAAAACAGAAACACGTACATCGTGCGGACAGATTTTTGTTCCCTCTTCCTTAATTCCACTCATGGAGTCCAAATTTCGGTCATTTCTGCCAATTAGCCTGTCCTATGCAATAATTGGCAGAAATGGAAGAAATGCTGAAATTACGTGTAACAAAGATTTCAAGAACCATCATATCCATTACCAGTTCATTAACCTGTAAGAAAGAGCCCATGTCCGTATGCCAGACACAATTTTATACCAAATTAAGATGAAAAACTGCTTAAAGATACATATATAGCCGTGTATCATATAGAGTTTTCTGCATCAAAATTGCGTCTTTGTAATGTAAACAAAAAATGACGTGTTCATGAAACCACTATCTGACGGATCGTTCTTTTAGTGTGAAAGTGATGGAGTACATCTCTTCGCCTTCTCACTTAAAGTATGGTGTGCCTCAAGACTCCGTTCTTGGTCCTATCCTCTTTAACCTCTATACAACACCCTTAAGCACTCTAATCTCTTCTCATTCTCTTGATCATGAACTATATGCTGATGACACTCAAATGTACACTTGTTTCACCCCTAACTCCTATTCTAATGCTGAAAGCCTCATGTAACAAAGTTTTCAGTCTATATCCTCTTGGATGTATGCTAATTTCTTGGCACTTAATCCATCTAAGACTGAATTCCTGTTGGTCGGGACACCTCAACAGCTTCTGAAGCTGAATGGGAAAACTCTTTCGTTATCTTCGGGTATTAAAATATCGCCTGATTCTTCTGTGAGAAATCTCGGTGTTATCCTTGATAAACACCTAACCCTAACCTTCCACGAACACATGACTAAAACTTTACAAGCATGTTTCTGTCATATCCGTGATCTTCGTCGAATACGTCCATATTTGTCACGCGAGACAGCTGCTACAATTGGTGCTGCTATTGTGCAATCGAAATTGGACTACTGCAATTCCCTGTTTTTAAATCTCCCTGGCTGTGAGATTGATCGATTGCAGTTTGTCCAGAATTCTCTTGCGCGAGCAATTTTTTGTAGTTCCAAGTACTCACATGTTACGCCCATTTTAAAGTCTTTGCACTGGCTAAAGATTAAAGAGCGAATCATTTACAAAACAGCTTCGTTAACCTATAAGTCCATCACCATCCCTGGACAAACTTGTATGTCTCACTTGATTAAAGTGATGCAGCCTGCTGTTACTCGGTCTTCTAAATTAATTGCTCTTGTGAGACCTAGCTTACCTTCGCGCTCTAAGCTATCTAATCGTTCTTTCCAGCATGCTGCACCGCAGATCTGGAATTCTCTTCCATCTAATCTTCGGAAATCTTCATTTGAAGCACATCGGCCTTTGCTTTCCTATGATCAGTTCCATAGGCAGTTGAAGACCTATCTTTTCCATCTCTCATTTCCATCCGGTGTCCATGAGCAGCTACCTGTGCCTAAACCACCTTTTCTTTAACTCATTTTACTTTGGACTGAATTTCTGGATTTTGGAATTTGCACCGTTTTTGGATCTTCTTTTTTGCTCGCCGGCTTGATTTTGTCTCAATAGTGCTCGATGTTGTCATTTATGACTGTAGCACTTTAATTGTTATTATTATTATTATTATTATTATTTTCCTTTTAAAAGTTTTTTTAAAATGCCCTGGGCTGTAAAGGGCCCTGGGCTAAAAAATAAGATAAAAGAGACTTTATTTAATTAAAAGTTTTTAAAAAAGCATTAAAATAATTCCTCTGCACTCTGGGAAGCCGCTTTAGCCAAAGTGCCACTGAAGCAGACTGCATTGAATCGCTGGAGAGCAATAGACAGTCGCTGCCACAGAAAAGATTTTTCGCGCTTATCACCAGTAATGGCGCTGGTCCTCCTGCCTATTTCGTCAATAAAGTCTGATGCGAGAGAGTTGATGGGCCCCAGGGTCTCAAAGGCAATAGGCATGAAGATATAGTTGCCAGAGATTTCGGCATACTTCAGAGTTTTCCTATTAGCCGCGGCCTCTGCTGCAGCACCAGCAGCAGCGCAAGAAAGGCCGAGATTGCTAACTGAGAAAGTGTCCGTAACAGTGACGTCCCAGCTAACACACTTCCCCTCTGCCCATGGTATTTGAGAGACACCGTCTGGACGTTTACCATCAGTGCGGATCAATCCCAGGGGCTCTTTAATGGCTGGGATATTCGCTCGACTCAGGGCGCGCCAGATCAAGTCGTTTATGAACTGATGTCTGCTGATTCTGCCGGCACTACGCTTGCACGACAGGCCGTGAATGCCTAACGCATTGACTGAGACACCACAAATGCAGTTGTGTGGCTCACATAAGGTAGTGCCCAGACGAAGACCGGCCGCGACTCTGACTGCTTCGTCGTCCAGACGGAGGCCGCATGATGAGATTGGTAAAGCCTTGATCCAGTCTCCACTATGGGGGGCCGACACTGCGAGCAGCCGCGCCTTTTCTTGTGGCAAAAGTGGCTTCGCAAGGAGTTCCGTGTGCAAAGCAGTAGTGACCTTTGAGTCCCAAGCCTTCATGCTATTAGCCGTCATACCGATTGGAGGTTCGGATGTGGACAGAGCAGTCCAAATGCCCTGAATCCTGGATATCTCCAAGTCGGGAATTTGAAAGAATCCGGAAAGGATTGAATCCTGTAGAACGCCAGTCCCCGCGGCTGAAGCCAAAAAGGCAGAAGGTGCCAGCGACGAGACAGAGCGTATACCCAATCCTCCGTAGCATATTGGCAGGCTAGCCTGAATCCATTGAGCTTCGTTAACATTAATATTAACGATGCTACTGAGCGACTTTCGCATGATGGAATCATAATTCTGCAATGCTGGATGACCCGCACATGGAGAGGCACGCAATAAGTATATGAGTTTTGAAGAACCTACACAGCTCCGCAATATCGTTAGAGCGTCGTGTGCGGAGATGAGCTTCAACCGGCTCGCGGCTCTCTCTAGTTTAGAGCACTGAGTATTGAGAGCCAAATCCATAGCTTGACCCGTCTGCAATGGAGCTCCAAGTAGACTGGCTTCGACAGGCTTTACACGAATGAATGTATTGATGGCCGGAAAGTTACTGTCGGATCGAGTGGTAATGAGCTCACATTTATTTATATTCAGGCTTAGCCCCAAAGCCTTTCCCGCAACCATCAGCCTTGAGATATCATCCGCCACAGTAGACTCAACCCCGCCCACAGTTATGTCGTCTAAGTAACCTATTTTCAGAGAAGAAGATAGCGACTGGAGCAACGGGTGTATTGTCAAACTGAACAGGAGAGGGCCCAAAGGGTCACCCTGTTGTACCCCCTCGCTAGACATGATCACCCGTTGACCGAAACGTAGAACACTTGGGTCTTCATAGGACAGACGGCAGAAAGGCCCCAGCTCAGGTAGTGAAGAGTCTACAGCTTCTAGCATGGGAACCCTTTTCAGGGAGTTGAAAGCGTTGCAAAAGTCCAGTTTAGCCACTACCCAATCGTCTGGCATGCTGCTAATGAATCGTCGGGTGGCATGCACGGCGGCTTCACAACCTCCTTTGACACCCACGCCTACCTGGATAGGTTGAAGAGAGTTTGAGAGCCTGTCTAGGGCGAAGGAATTAGCACATTTGGCAGCGATCCTGCGCCAAGAGTAGCCCACAGCAATCGGTCTAAGCCCGCCGGTCTTTTTCTTCAGAGCAATCAGGTTGGCTCCAAAAAGAAACGGCTTGACTTCCTGATGACATTTACCCAGCAAAAGGAGATTTACAAAACCGATAATGGCTGTTAGAGTCTCCCTGCCCAATATGGGGCACGTCACCAGCTGCAGGATGTGCTGTGGCCTCAGACCATCCGGGCCCCCAGAAGAACCGGCGGGGAAACTTTTCACGGCTTTCATTACCTCCGCTTCAGTGACTTGGAGCGTATTCGCTTGGGGAGAGGCTGAGCTAAGAAGACTTCGGGGTGTACTGTCCGCTGATGGATGTTTCAGACTCAGCTCTCTGTAAGTTTCATCATTTTTCGGGGCCAGCGACTCTTCTGAGCACAGGATTCGCACGGTGAATATTTATTATTATTATTATTATTTTTATTGTTATTATTATTACTATTACTATTATTATTATTATTATTATTATTATTATTATTATTATGATTAAACAGTAGAAACATTTGTTATTAAAGGACTAACCAAGCCAATGTTAGAACCATAACAAACAATAGTCAAATTTTGCAGAGAATTAAATTTTGCAAACTACTCATTCGGTAATAATCTACATTTTCACTTAATTTTATTTAAAAAGAATTTTAAAAATTATTTATCCTAAGATGTAAATGAGTAACATTTACATCTCATTGTAACAGAACATTACAGAGTCAGGAAGCAATTATATTATCCAAAGCATGCGTTCTTTTCCACCAACAATTCAGCAGTTTTTTGTTTAAAGAATTAATGTTTTTGCTTTTGCTTTCACCAATCTGTAGAATTCTAAACATCTGTAAACTTTCTCATTATTCTGAGAGCATTAATTTAAGTAAATTGCATTTTGTTTGAATTTGTTGAAGTTCGAAGCTCCCGTTGGTAGTTTGCTGGCACTTTTATTTTCGAATGCTTCGTTTAAGTCGTTGTTATTAAACAAAGCTCATCGCAGCTGATCAAACGATAGTTGGTTAATTAGGAACAATTAGGTACCAGCAGATTTGCTTGATCCTAATTTTATCGTTAATATTTCATCATAGATTGCTGTACATGTATATGTAGGTAGTGAATTGGCTTAATACTTCATGCAATGAGTTTTCATATGCCTAAATTTAATTTAGCATAACTTAGTACAAGTATTTTTACGAATAGGTAGTTGGAAAGATAGTTAAAGTCTTATCTTACGGTAATTATAAAGTAATCGTATATGATTACTTCAACGGTCGACGGTCAATAGTCTTCATATAGCCTGTTATAATTTAATTTCTCAATATTAATAATTTTGAACCTGGTGTTCCAACTTTTATTACTCGCAGAATTTCTTTTTTTAATCCAGGATTGCCCCTTCAGGATTTCTGGGATGCTGTTATTGTATCACTGCATAGGAAAGGCAATAAGGACAAAGCAGAAAATTACTGACCTAATGATTACTGATAATTACTGATAATAACTAAATACATAATTACTGGTGTTAAACAGGTATTATTCGCAAAATATAAAAAGCTGGTAAAGCTAGGGTTAACGTCAGTTTCCACACTCGAAAGCGATGTCAGTGACATTCTCAAAATATGGAGAATGTCATTAAGGATGAATGATTTCCTAGAAGTAAATGAGCTAATAAGATATAGGAGACATAGCTTTGTAAGGGAATATTCTCGTCTAATTTATTAGACTTCTTTGAATTTTTCAATAGATATGGAAGAGGAAGATGATTTGAGGTGGCGTAACTCTGGATCAGAGAGTGAGATCGAGAGACTGCTTGATGAGCCAACTGTAAATACTCAAAGGAACGCTCCACGTGACAGGTAACATGCTTTTAGAGTACGTAAATCTATCCCAAATATACGATGTCTATCGATTCCATACTCAGAAGCTATTATTTACTTGTTTTAAATATCACTTGTTAATTACCCGTGTTATGTTCAGGTTACTGATGAATAGATCACCCATGGACTGCATGCGTCGTATAAGGCAACCAAGCACTGAGATCCAAACCAACCAAGGAAAAGTCATTCAATTGGTGAGCTCTACAAAATGCCATAATCTTTCTAATCCTGACCCTAGTTAAACTAAGATGATGATGAAATATTACCTGTTAGACATTCTCTACTTATATTCAACATTCACTTAAGCATTTTGTTGTATTATAACTAATATTGTGTAATGTTTGTTTTTCAGGTTCAACATAGTCTACCTCGTGTTCTTTTTAACGGGCATAGCCTCTCTTCTACCATGGAATTTCTTCAGCAATGCCAAGCTCGTGTGTATTTTAATTTCTACGTAAAAATCAAACAGCTGAGGTTAGCCCTAGTTGATCGCTGAGGTTATAGTGTAGTCTTGCTGCACTGTGACGCCATGAACACCAGTGCAGTACCTAGTGCTCTAGCACTATTAACTAGAAAATCTTATTTTTTGTTGTTGTTTGTTGATTTTTGGATTTTTGAACCAGAAATGATGAAGAACCGGATCAAGAAGCTCGTTAGTATGCGTGTGCCAGATTGTGGAGTGGATTAGTTGATTCATTGATTTTATCGTGGTGTTTCAAAAAGCATTAAGTGTCTGATGTCTTTATATTTCATGTATAATTGATGGTTTGATTTTTCGCAATATTTCACGTGTAATTGATTGATTGATTGATTTTCTTGCAGTATTTTATGTGTAGGATTAATTGATTGATTTTCTCGCAGTATTTTATGCGTAATTGATTGATTGATTTTGTTGCAGTATTTTATGTGTTGGCCTAATTGATTAATTGATTTGGTCGCAGTATTTCATGTGTAATTGATTGATTGATCGATTTTGTCGCAGTATTTCATGTACAAGTTACGAAACACGAGCGACGTATATGAGAACGACTCTTCGTCGTGGACCAATGAGACGCTGTACAACGCTAGTCAGGTGATGTTTGAGAACTATCTGGCTCTAGCCGCACTGGCTCCCAGCTTTCTCTTCATGTTCATCAACGTTGCTATAACAAAACTGTACGTCTTCAACCAAGCGTTGTTGTTGTCTAGTTATATCTATATTTTATATATAGATAATATATTACAATATAGATAATATAGAGATAATACAGTGTATTATCTATTTATTATATATAGGTATTATCCATAGTTTATTTCAACTATTAAATAATATTTAATAATATTAAGTAATAATATTAATATTATTTTAATAATATAATAATACATAATATATAATACTATATAATACTATTTACTATACTTATATAATACTATTTAATAATATTTTCAGATATTTAATAATCTAGTTTAGATGTGTTTAAAGCTAAGAGACTAGAGTAAAGTTTAACGCCAGTTTCTTGCTTGATTTGTGTCAGTGTCGGGCAGAGCTCTGTATTTGAACCCTGCACCTACTGAAAATAATTAGAGAAAATTGACGAATTAGGTTATCAGTCAGTTAGCTGATTAATTATGTAATCAGGCCATTAATTGATTAATTGACTAAATAATGGATTGATTTACTTACTGACTGATGAATAGATTGATTAATGGATTGAGTCATCAATTGATTGAGTGAATTATTGATTAATTCTGTATGATTGGATCAATCTATGTATCAGTTTACTGATTGATAATAATTAATAATTTGATCAATATTGAACAAATCGAAAAATATCGACCTATCTATCAACTACTGATTGATTGATGTTATAATTGATTGATTTACCGCAGCATCAGCGTGCAGGTTCGTATCATCGTGGCCCTGCTGATCATCATCGCCATGTTCGTTTTCAACATCGTCCTCACGTGTGTCGACACTGACTCGTGGCAGAGATGTTTCCTCATCGTCTCTCTCGTCTCAGTTGTCATCATGAACGGTTTGTATTCAGATGTTTGATTGTAGCCGGGATTCGTTGATTATAACGTCCTGACCCCATTCCATGGATGCGGAACTTGATTCTGGGCTAAGCTGTCACTATTGGTGATAAAAAAATGGAATTCCCCACAATGGTGCCCAGACCCGGGACATTATCTGTCCTATCTTGTAATAGGATCTAGACGGAGGCGTTACATTAGTCCACATATTCTCTAATATGGTCAAGAACACAGACGGAAACAGGGATCCATATATGGAATATATGGGTTCCTGACAGTGTCTTTGGGTTATGTCTTGTAATTATTTTAACCAGTGTAGTTGACTTAGAAATAAACATAGTTGTACAATTATTGCAGTCTAGTTCAGTAGTTAATTATCTTTTTCCAGCCTTTTTTCTAATTAGACTAAATCTTGCCTCAACAAACTCTAATTTCCTGACAAAAAAATTTTGACTTATTGTTGAGATATATTTTGATTCTTGCATGAGCTATTTTAAGATTTTTATAGAATATATATATAACTTCCTTATTTAAAACATTTTAGCTATGCAAATAGTATGTTTTAACTTATTAAATAGTACGTTTTAACATATTTTAATTAGTATGTTTTTATATGTTTTAAATAGTATCTTTTAATAAGTTTTTAATAGTATCTTTTAACATGTGTTAAATAGCATCTGTTTAGATATTTTAAAAAGTTTGATTTAACATGTTTTAACTAGTATATTTTAACACGTTTTTAATGTAATGTTTTAACATAGCTGTATATTTTGTGGGCACTTTTCTGTTGTTAAGCTGGTAGCGCTGTTCTTCAAGGGGCTATATGTGGCATGGCTGGAGTGCTTCCTAACAGATACATGCAGGCGGTCATGAGTGGCATGGTATGTACCTGTTCTACTCTTCCTAATTACTCTAGTATGGATATAGATATTCTATATAGATAAGATATTCCTTATAGATATAGATATTCTCTATGGATATAGATATATGGATATAGATATTCTATATAGATATAGATATTCTCTATGGATATAGATATATGGATATAGATATTTTATATAGATATAGATATTCTATACAGATATACAGATATAGATATTCTATATAGATATAGATATTCTATACAGATATACAGATATAGATATTTTATATAGATATAGATATTCTATACAGATATATAGATATAGATATTTTATATAGATATAGATATTCTATACAGATATACAGATATAGATATTCTATACAGATATAGATATTCTATATAGATATATAGATATAGATATTCTATATAGATATAGATATTCTATATAGATATATAGATATAGATATTCTATATAGATATAGATATTCTATAAGATATATAGATATAGATATTCTATATAGATATATAGATATAGATATTCTATACAGATATATAGATATAGATATTCTATATAGATATATAGATATAGATATTCTATACAGATATATAGATATAGATATTCTATACAGATATATAGATATAGATATTCTATACAGATATATAGATATAGATATTCTATATAGATATATAGATATAGATATTCTATACAGATATATAGATATAGATATTCTATATGGCTGGAGCGAGTGGCGACGTAGGTAAGGTATTCGACTGCAGATCAGTATGCACAGGGTTCAAATCCTGGGCTCGCGTCACTGACAGCGTTTTCGAGTGAGGAAACTGACGTTAACATTAGCTTTACATTTTTTACTCTATTCGACTATGACTTTTCATGTCTCTTTCTCTAGTGATCTACCAAGTGGCAGGTCCAAGGTACATAGCTCAAGCTACCTCCCTGAACTTATTCTTTTCATGTAGATCCTAACATTTAATAAATCAAGTGCTTTGAATTAATATATGTAGTTTATATCTCTTTGTGTAAAATAATTCCATTTCTATAACATAACTTGTATTTAGAGCTAAACAAATAACAGCGTTAGACTCCTATTCTTCAAAGTTATGGATGGAAATTTTGATTGATTGATAATTTGATTGATATTTAGCAATTAATTGATTGATGGACTCGATGCAGGGAGGTTTGGTACTTCACTGAACCTCTTGACTAAATTCATAAAATATTTCATAACTCATTAATTCATTGATTGATTGTTTCATTGTGATGAATTGATTGATTAATTGAGAAATTGATTAATTGATTGATTGATTGAGAAATTGATTAATTGATTTTTTGATTGTTTCATTGTGATTAATTGATTGATTAATTGAGAAATTGATTAATTGATTGATTAATTGAGAAATTGATTAATTGATTGATTGATTGCAGGGTATGGGAGGCTTGGTAGCTGCTGCGGCTAATGTTCTCACTATTGCAGTAGCGTCGTCCTACCCGCTCGTCTGCGGCTTTGCCTATTTTCTCACAGCTGAATGCGTCATGATTCTCTCGCTGATTGCCTTCTATCTCGTCTACAAGACTGTAAGTCCTCTAGTGTCGAATCTCTCTGCAGTTATCTGCATTTGATCTGCTAACTTATCGTGGGCAAACAGGATAGTGTTCTCAGGGAATGACGCCTCTGCCCAGTAAATGTTAGTCGAAGCTGAGGAAGGCACAGGGGGCCCACCTCGTCAAAGCAGAATCCCTCAAGAATAATGTTATATCAAATGGAATGTTATAAATCATTTAAAGATCCACTCGTATGTGGTGGACATGAAAAGGAAAATGAAAGATAGAGATGAGTGGAGGCATTATATATCAGGAACCTGCCTTTAGGCAGTGGACTAAGAGAGATAGAACTTATCGAAAATCATTAGTTGTATTCATTCTCTTTTGTTTAGTTGTGTCCTATTCTTATTCCAACCTCAGTTAACTGGTATTCTAGGGAAGACGATGATGATGACGATGGTGTTTAGTTATGTTGCTGTAGATGCATATATTTACTAGAGTTGTATTTCTGAACCATTTCAACTTCTGTAGACACCTGCTTATTGTGAAGAGCTTACAATATAATACGATTAGTGCTTCTGCTGTATTTACCAATCGGTTCTTTATGTGAAATTCTACTATTATACTAACATAAATGCAGAATGTTTGTCGATCAATCGATCAGTCGGGCTATCAATAAGTCAAAATATTTGTTAGATTTTTCATATTCCCTGTGATTCCTCTGCACTGCCTTTTTGTTGCATTCTCTCTGTTCTTATACAACTGTATACTGTTGTATTATGTTTCAGACGTTTGTCCAATACTACTTGACAGGTATGGTCTTAACTAGAATCCTAATGAAGCCAAATCTCTCTTTCTCTTTCACTCTCTCTCTTTCTCTCTCTCTCTCCCTCTCTCTACTCTTACGTTTTATCTCTCCTCTCAGTCTTTCTCTCACTCTCTCCCTCGCTCACTCTCTCTCTCTCTCTGTCTCCCTTTCTCAGTCTCGCTCTCTTTCTCATTTTCACACTCTCTCTCTATTTCTCTCTCTCCCTCCCTCCCTCACTCTGTCTCTCTCTCTCTATCTCTCTCTCTCTCTGTCTCCTCTCTGTCTCGTTCACTAATTGAATCATCAGATTTTTAGCCTGTGGTTGAGGCAACTATGTTTGGTAAACTCACTGTAATTTGTGAAATCTGTGTGATGATTGAAATGTATGAATAGGCTCAGGTGAGTTCAATGCCATTTTCAGGTTACAAAGTGATAAGTGATATGAAGCGCAATTTTAATTTTAATTTTTAATGATACGAACCTGCACGCTGATGCTGCGGTAAATCAATCAATTATAACATCAATCGATCAGTAGTTGATAGATAGGTCGATAGGCGATTTTAATCATGTGCTGCTACACAATGCAGTGCTTACCTTAGCTTTGTCGGTATTTCGTCAGTTCCTGTACTCATTGATACTCTTTATTCTACTTCTTTACGTACTGTGTACTATGCAACTGTTAACTGCACTTGTGTAAGGGGCTACTAAGCCGTAACTGAGCGCAGTCATAGGTTACCCAACTCAGAAACGATATTTTCCCACACTCAAACTACATAAGGGTCTGATAGAGACCCAGAGTATGTCGTGTTTTATTCTAGTTGCCCATTCTACCTAGGAATATGTAACTTGGATCTGCCATTTTTGGGAGAACACGTAAAATATTTTAAATTTGAAAAAAATCAGGGACAAAAGTCAGTCAAAATCCAATTTTAAAAATTCAAATAAAAAATCGGGTGCCAAAGAAATTTTAACCCCTAATTTTTGCCCTGATTTCGCACTACTGTGAGGAAAAGAACATTGTTGTCACTGTTGATAGAAATTGTTTGCTCTACTCCGTCCACAGATTGTAAGGAGAGAAGAAATCAGGAGATCTACACTTGTCAGTTGCCAGCTGATGGCGCTGATGATAGTTTACTCTTTCCTCCTCAACCAAGCTTTGCTCAGCCTAGTTCATCTAACATCTGTCACGTCATCATTGACGTTCTCAAGCGGGTGAGTAGAATACTGCTTTTAAAAAAGCTGATAAAGCTACGGTTAACGTCAGTTTCCTCACTCGAAAACGATGTCAGTGATGGGCGAGACCAGGATTTGAACCCCACACATACTGATCCGCGGTCGAGTATGTTACCGACTTCGCCACTAGCTCCAGCCAGTAGCTGAAGCCAGTGCTCTTAGCATGCTGCACTTTTCGTTAAGCTAATTGCTAAAGTTTGTTCATATGTGTGTTTCAGATGTGGATAAAAGAACACATATGATGTGTTCTGCCAGTGTTTTGTATCACACTATTGTGCTATGCTAATGCATACTGCTATGTTATAACATGTGTTTCAGATGTGAATAAAAGAACACATATGATGTGTTCTTCCAGTGTTTTGCATCACGCTATTGTGCTATGCTAATGCATACAAACACATGTTATAACATGTGTTTCAGATGTGAATAGAAGAACACATATGATGTGTTCTTCCAGTGTTTTGCATCACGCTATTGTGCTATGCTAATGCATACAAACACATGTTATAACATGTGTTTCAGATGTGAATAGAAGAACACATATGATGTGTTCTGCCAGTGTTTTGTTTCACTCTATTGTGCTATGCTAATGCCAACTGCTATGCTATAACATGTGTTTCAGATGTGAATAGAAGAACACATATGATGTGTTCTGCCAGTGTTTTGTTTCACTCTATTGTGTTAATACATACTGCTATGTTATAACATGTGTTTAAGATGTGGATAAAAGAACACTTATGATGTGTTCTGCCAGTGTTTCGCATCACACTATTGTGCTAATGCATACAAACACATGTTATAACATGTGTTTTAGATGTGAATAGAAGAACACATGTTATTTGTTTCGCAAGTGATTTGTATCACACCATTGTGCGATGCTAATGCATATTGCTATTTTATAACATGTGTTTAGATGTGGATAGAAGCACTATGTGTTGTGCTATGTTATAACATGTGTTTAGATGTGGATAGAAGCACTATGTGTTGTGCTATGTTATAACATGTGTTTAGATGTGGATAGAAGCACTATGTGTTGTGCTATGTTATAACATGTGTTTAGATGTGGATAGAAGCACTATGTGTTGTGCTATGTTATAACATGTGTTTAGATGTGGATAGAAGCACTATGTGTTGCTATGTTATAATATGTGTTTAGATGTGGATTGAAGCACTGTGTGTGGTGCTATGCTAATGCTATGTTATAACATGTGTTTAGATGTGGATTGAAGCACTGTGTGTGGTGCTATGCTAATGCCTACTGCTATGTTATAACATGTGTTTAGACGTGGATTGAAGCACTGTGTGTTGTGCTATGCTAATGCTATGTTGTAACATGTGTTTAGATGTGGATAGAAGCACTGTGTGTAGTGCTAGTGTTTTCTGTCACACTCTCGTGCTACCCAGCTTTGGGCTCTGCCATCCAGTCAACTTCACGGCACTCGGCTCAGTGGTCTGGTGCGTACTTCTATTTAGCTATTATCGCTAATTAAAAATGACTATGTTGTACTCAAGAGTACTGAAGACAATTCAGTGAAGAGATATGCACTCTAAGAGAATCAACACCAAAAGATATAAAAGAGGACGTAAAGAGACATTAGTCCAGTGTTTTTCAGTTTTAATTTTAAAACATTAGATATGAATATATTTTAAAGACTTTTTGTAACAAAGTCTTTTTGTGCACAAGTTATATATACATGTATATATATATAAAATGTATAGTATATATATATATAAAATGTATAGTATATATATATATAAAATGTATAGTGTATATATATATATATATAAAATGAACATATATACATATACATGTATATATGTTCATTAAGAGTAGTCAAATTGTGCAAATCAAAAATTTGTGGTTTTAATTTAATTGATTAACTATTTATTTGTTTATAGATTAATTTAAGTGATTGATTAATGAATTGATTGATTGTTTGCAGAAGTGTATTTTGTACCAGTCACGTGTTTCCTGCTATTCAACCTCTCAGATCTGATTGGTAGAACTTCTACTGGCTGCTTCTCCTGGGTTAGTTGTATGACTTATATGATTGGTTGCTATTAATAGCTCTCAGATCTGATCCGTAGAACTTCTACAGGCTGCTTACGTTGGGTTAGTTGTGTGACTTATATGATTGGTTGCTATTAATAGCTCTCAGTTCTGATTGGTAGAACTTCTAGTGGCTGCTTACGCTGGGTTAGTTGTGATTAGTTGCTATTGATAGCTCTTATGTGATTGGTTGCTATTAATAGCTCTCAGTTCTGATTGGTAGAACTTCTACAGGCTGCTTACACTGAGCAGTAGAACTTCTACTGGCTGCTTACTTGTTAGTTGTATGACTTACTTAGGATGTGGTTACTATTGATTGATTTATTAATTGGTTGACTAATTGATTGACTGATTGATTGACAATTGATTGATTGATTATAGCCTACGTGCACTACAGGTAGAGTCCTATTGTTGATCCTATCAGGACTCCGGATTCTCTTCATTCTTCTGGATTGATTGATTAAGTGACTGATTGATTGATTGATTGACTGATTGATTGACTGATTGATCGATTGATTGATTATAGCCTACGAGCACTACAGGCAGAGTCCTGCTATTAATCCTATCAGGTCTCAGGATTCTCTTCATTCCTATCTTCATGTTCTCTAACATCCAGCCTCGCATTCAGCTACCGGTGCTCTTCCATAGCGACTGGGTTCCCATAGTAACCATGATTCTCTTTGGCCTCAGCAACGGTTTCCTAGCAACCATTTCCATGATCATTGGCCCCAGGTAAGTGCATATTAAACTTACTTAATTTTCTGATCAATTATTGCTATTGAACATGGTTTAATTGCAACAAAAATTCTCTGTTTAATTCTCTCTTAGTGCACTGCCTACTGGCAGGTCCATGTTGTATAACGCCTCCACTCTTCTCTGTCTTCCACTTTCCTTTTCATTTCCACATATTTCTGTTTAATTATGTTCTGTAAAAATGTAGTTAATTCAAGTTGATTTACCTTATAACAATTACCTTATAATGATATATTATAATATTCATTCGTGTGTTTATTTGATTGATTCAGCAGTTAATTGATTGATTGACTAGTTAGCTGATCGACGCATTGATTGATTGTGTAACAGAACGGCTAGGGAGGAGGATGCTGAGATGGCAGGATCCATGATGAGCTTCTTCATGTCCAGTGGACTAGGCCTAGGAGCCGCGGCCTCGATAGGCCTACGAGCCGCTGTATAGGCCTATAAGCCGCGGCCTCTATAGGCCTACGAGCCGCTGTAAAGTGTGATTGTAATCACGTGTAGTGTCTTGTATTCTCATCTCTGCCTGCATAAAGTGCTTATAAATCTGTGCCTTCACTTTTAAATTCAGTGTAATTATATATGATGTAATGTAATTAAATAATTTTTCCCGTGTTGTGTCCGGGTTGTTTTGAAGAATTGACCAACCGGTGACTGCACGTGTCGTAGATGGCGACTAAAGCACTATGATTCATACCAACGTCAGAAAGGGCATTCGGTTGGTGAGCGCCTAGGCTCTAGAAATTTCTACAAAAATGTAATCGAATGGAAAAGTCTTAAATAGGAGATTGGCTGGTGATGTGGTGTAGAACAGAGAGGATTTAAGACAGTCTATTTGTATCCCGACCCGGGTTAAACTGGGATTCAAGGGATGATGATGATGATGAATGTATTTACAAAATTATTTAATATAATTACATAATTATGTAATATAATTACATAATTATGTAATGTAATTACGTGCCGCTAAGAAGATGTTCTGTGTCACTAGTTAGATATTTTAAATTAACTCAAATTTCATTTTATTGTGTATCTTTTACGTAAACTCGCTAACTGCGTCAGTCTGATGTGAAAAGTAAAGCTGAATTCATTTCAGAGACTGACAACATTATTAACGATGACAATCAGGGGCAGCCAGTATTTTAAGATTGTCTAGATGCCAAACCGATGCCGGACGCTTCAATGTTTCTCAACACGCTGCTTGGTCGTAGGCTGAATATTTTATGTGGTCAAGGGTTTGACCTCTGTAAGATTGGCTCAATATCTATACTAGGGTATTTATTTTATGCTTGTATTAATATGATATTTAGACTGTTTTGTATTTCTGCATTGTGTCTTTGTGAATTAGTTTACAGTATTCTTTGTGATGTGGAAGCTGACGTTTAACTTAGAGTATGCAATAGTCACTCAGTTACAGCAAAGTAATGTTAAAATGATGACCACGTAGTTTTAGGTAATAGGTACGGCTTCTTGTGTACTGCTGGTTTGACTGTCGTGCATATCTAAAATTGTACAATGGGCGTGGTTTCTAAGCACCATGGGCGTGGTTTCTAAGCACCATGGGCGTGGTTTCTAAGCTCAACGGGGGCGGAGCTAATCACCTTTGTTATGTATACACAGCGGGGCTAATATTTTAGTCTCTACTATGCAATCATGACAAATATTTATAATAAAATGTTTGTTTGTGTGAATAATTAAATTTTTTATGTTCGTATTAAATTAATGATTTATATATTGTGTCATGTTAATTGTTGTGATCATCTGCAGAGATGGATGACTCATTGAGCTAGTATATTAATGGCTAGGTACTTAGCGAGGTTTATTTGTGAGAATCAGATCTCTTGAAGCTCAATATGTAACATTTAAGTGGCTGTGCATGAAGTTGTGGATCTCTTTTGCCTTTGGATGTCTCAATAGCGTGGTGGTAAGAGGCTTCAGATAACGTCATGAAGTTTTAGATAGCAGATCCTGAGGTGAATTGAACTCTCGCTGGTTCAAATCCCAGCCGCGCTGATCTGAGAGTAAAATCTCGGACATTCGTAGGACTGGTTGTATGAAAAATTGAATAAATTGCCTTAAAGGTTTTAGCAGGTGGCAAAAAGTGATAGATATCATTTCACTATAACGCGTTTGTTATTTGTAAATCTAATCCTGGTAATCTTATCAGAAACTTTTGTCTCGAACCAACTACGGACTGGTAGCTTTGATAATTGACTAATGTGGTTTAAACATGTGGTATACTTTTAATTCCACGTGTTTGTGCTATTAACATGTTTGATATTGTCATGGATAATCAGTTTACAATACTATATTTTATATATATATATATATATATATATATATATATATATATATATATATATATATATATATATATATGTTTACAATACTATATATATATATGTTTTCTTTTATCGTAGACCTGTGTATTTGGCGGTACAGTGCCATGGAAAGGCTATCATGGATGTCATATTTGATGATGGCATATCTTTGATAGGCATAAGTTAGAATTTAATACGAACTGCGGTTAAACCTCTGCAGTTTAGCGAGTTTCAGCGAAAATAAAAAGCAGTGTGAAACTTTTTCGCTACTGTCTTAACGGAACGATCCGATTGTTTTGTTAGATCTCTACTCTGCATACTTTAGAAAAATCAGTTGATGAGCGTTAATGATTAAGACTTGGTTATGAGATATGTACATTAAATCTCCTTTTTATATAAAATCTTTTACATTACTCAATATATAGTTATTTTTCTGTAATTTTTAAAATGAGTTAGGATATCTGAATGTTTTATTGTATTAAAATCGTAGTTCCGTGTAATTCGTCGTTTAATTTAAACATCTTCTTTAACTTTAAACAACTTTAACCATCTTCAATTAAGAGATGTAGGCCTATCATAAGAGTTATTGGCAAAACCGATATCTGAAGCCTCTAAGTTCTTCCACCATAGAATAATCATTTAGGTGCGGGGTTCAATTCAAATTAAGTGTCAGCTGTGCTATATATATATATATATATATATATATATATATATATATATATATATATATATATATATATATATATATATATATATATATTCATGTATATATACGTATATACGTATATGTATTATATATATAATATATAAATATATATCTATATTATATGTAGTTAATAAATATACATGTATATTATATATATATGTAGTTTTGAGACAGTTGAGAGCAAACATATAGAATGGTTGCGACACTAGAACTCTTTGATCACTTGTGCCAATTGTTGACTAAAATCTAAATCAATGCGCGGTTATCTTTGCAAGTTTACTTAACAACAATGAATACTTCTTCTTGTCTTCTGAACATGATATTCGCTTTGTTTTATTAGCTTCCTATAGTTGTTGAATTGTATTATCAGTAAGCTCCCTGCTAAATGTTGTGGTGGATGAAAAAGTCCAATTGTGTTACAGAAAATGCACTCGAGTGCTCGAATGATACCCTTAAAATATTTAAGAATAATTTAAGCCTAGAACCTCTAATATAACGATGAAAATAACTCTGTAACTTATTTAGTTACATTCAATTCTCTGAATTTTGTTGTTAAAATATTTCAGTAGTTGCAAAATGTCTCAATTGACCAAGAGTGATTAGATCGAGGCTCCAGATAATGTCATGAAATTTTAATTGAACACTCGTGGGTTCGATTTCCGGCCGCGCTAATATGAGAGTAAAATCTAAGACATTCACAAAACTCTTTTTACGGAAAAATGTGCAATAAAAAATGAAGCAGTGAAGAACTGGTACAGCATCGTTTGTTAGTAAACAAAGTTTGTAAACTTTACGTTCGGTAATTGAATTATATTAACAATTTCGTCAAATTATTTTTAATTTGTACGAATTTTGTAAGAGTTTTGAAATGTTTCTACATATTGGTAGTTTTATATAGGATTAATAATTAGAATAATTGCAATAAAGTTACTGTATGATCAAAACTTTTGAGCAGTTCTGTGCACGTGTTTAGCTTTTTAGCCAATCCATGATAAAATTGTACCGAATCGAAATTGTACGACATCGTCTTTGGCTGGAGCCAGTGTCGATGTCGGTAAGATATTCGACCTCGGATCAGTATGTGCGGGGTTAAAATCCTGGGCTCGTCCGTCACTGAAATCGCTTTAGAGTGAGGAAACTGACATTTACATTAGCTTTGCCAGCTTTTTAAATCTCATTAAGATAGCATTGTCAGAGTTTGCACGTTAATAAATCCAGGATTATCCTGGATTATTATGGAATGTTACCTATAAACTTCATGTTAATTTTCTTCAACAGTATTTAGAATTTCTATAACTATTTCGTTTCAAAGTGAATTTAGATAGTGCATTTGAAGACATAGAAATTGTGAAATAACTAATGATTGACGCAAATGAGTGGGTAGAATGAATAAATCTAAATTAAAGTGCTACCATCGTCCTCTTCAACATGGAACGCTGTTATGAGTAGGCTAAGTAAATGGGTCTATTCATCGTAAGGTGAACTCAAAAAAGTTTAAGAACACAGTTCAGTGATATGGTAGCAGAAACAATACAAATTTGTTAGATTTGGTTGAACATTTATAGTGTTCAATGTTATCATGAATATTACTAACCCTATAACTGACTGTTTTTATTTTTCCTTTTTTTATCTATTCCTTTGGAATTGGCTGTTTGTCATTTCTTTCAATGAGTTCATCCCATTTAAACAATGAAATGTACTATTTATATACATATTGACTTTATAACGTGACTTTCTTTATGCAGCACTCACTGTTTGTAAAGCCAACCAATTGAAATGGAGAAGAAGAATAAACAAGCGGCGGAGGTTAACGAAGATGTCGAGATGTTAGACTCAGAATCATCAAATGATGGAGAAAACTATCACGGTTAGTAAATAAATTCTGCATCTTTTAGTTTATCTGCTCGTCAATTCGTCATCTACTCAACTCTTGGTCTATCTGCTTGTTTCGTTGTTGTGCATAACCTGATAAAGGTTAAACCCAAGTTTAACGTCAGTTTCTTGCTCGAATAGCCTGTCAATGACAGGAAGAGCACTGGATTTGAATCCTGCACCAACTGATCCACTGTCAATCAACTTACCAACAAGCGACTGGCTCAGCCCACAGTTAATTACGGAATCAGACAGTATTCAAAGAAGATATGAAATACAGCTGGACAATCTCTGACAGTACACCAGTGGTACAAAGGCAGAGTCTTTAAACTTAGTTTTCCTATGCTGTTTTTGGAATACATAGTGTGTACATAGTGTTATTCTAGCTTATTGATAGTGTGCCTGTATTTTTTGTAATAAGGTACCTTTAGTCTACTGATTTATTGCCTGTAATATAGAAATCATCTTGTGAACCTTGGATTTGAAATCTGAGCTTTCTTTACAGTTTCTCCTCAGGTCTTTAGCCTCATCACTGAGTAGATAAGTTAGACTGGTCGCTGAAAGAGGTTTTAACGAATTGTTACTAAGGAAGCCGATAGGACAACTTCTGTTTAAGTGAGAAACAATTTAATATGATTTCCTCGCTTTAGCTGAGCAATAGTGTTGATCGATTAATTTCATCATTAATTTCACCGGATGAGGAACCGGATGTTAAATTCCTATTGATTGATTGATAAGTTGATCGTACTTCATTTCACTTAAAACAGTTTTCTTTTCTCATAATCATGTGATGAAAATGTTCATTCAACCGTCATGAAATTTATATTAAATGAAATTTTGATTACATGAAATTTATATTATATGAAATTTATATTACATGAAATTTATATTATATGAAATTTATATTACATGAAATTTATATTACATGAAATTTATATTACATGAAATTTATATTACATGAAATTTATATTACATGAAATTCATACTAACTTGAAATTTATATTACATGAAATTTATATCATAGACGATGAAAGCATTCACAGCGACACGACATACGATGATATGAACGACGACGACGATAGTTTAGACGAGGGAGAGACTGCCTCAGATGCGGTGGAGTCTGGTGCAGCGCCCACTGGCATGGCTGACGTCATCTCCAAGCTCCTGAGGAAGTCTGTTCCAGAGGGCAGGACACCAATCCTCTTCAAGGCGACTACTGAGAGGGAGCTGGAGAGACGGAAGAGGAAGATGAAGGCGAAGGAAGGGAGCGGGATTGTAGAGGTAAAGCAAGAGGGAGGCGAAGAAACGATCATTGATGAGACTCTGCCGGCTGCGGCAAATGATGATGATGATGATGATGATAAAGAGAAGATAAAAAAATTAAAATTGCAGACGCACGCAGAGCAGCTGAAAAAGGTTTGTTGTTTGTAAGTGTGGTGTGTAATTAAAGCGATGCATAATCTTTTGAGTGCATGTACTTAAAAGTGGTATGTGGTATTGTATTAATGAATCTTCAAAATTAAGGCAAGTTTCTTATCAATTTAATAAAGTATTTGTTATTTAAAAATAAGAGCATATTGAGTAATTAATTGCTCAGTGGTGTACTCCTGACTACAGAAGTCAAATAGATAAATCTAAGGCAAATATTAATAGTTGATTAAATGCCTGCCAACTAAAACTTAAATTGCTGCATCTGATGATGATATTTAGACGGTGTGTTTCATGTTTTTTACTACTTCGCGGGTGCCTGTAGTGAACTAGAATAGATCAGTTACCATTACTTTTAATTATTGAAATTCGATAAAGTATAATTTTTAAAAATGTAATCTACAAATTTTTTAGATTCTCTTACGACTTCCACTATTGACTGAATAATCGCAATTAACTTAATATTCGGTGTGTTTTTTATGCATGCAGATATTTGCGTTTAACTTGATATTCTGCGTGTTTTTATTAATTTAATGTAGATATTTGCGATTAACTTGATATTCTGCGTGTTTTTATTAATTTAATGTAGATAATTGCGTTTAACTTGATGTTCTGCGTGTTTTTACTAATTTGATGCAGATAATTGCGTTTAACTTGATATTCTGCGTGTTCTATTGACGCAGAAGAAAGCGTGGGAGGACATGGGGAGAGTGAAGCCCAGTGTGCTGGATAGAGAGACTGAGAGAAGTCTGCAGAGGGTCGCCACCAAGTGAGTGCCGAGTGAATGTCTACGAAAAACCAGTGCCTAGGAAAAACTCTAAATCTTGCTGTAATTTCTAATAAACTTCTTACAGACATTCCTTGACTTGTTGTGCTAAATAGTCTTAATAATTTGTACTTTAATTATATACAGTACAGTTTATATTTGTGTTAATTATCTTTAATTTCCTTTATTTTTATTGTAAATTTGGTGTAGAAATTTTACTGATCATGCTACTGAATTTTCTGTTTTCAACCTATCCTACTAACTTTTACTGTGGTGTTTTGAAATATTATAGTGTATTGTTGAAATTGTCAGATCTTGCAAGCTACAGAGGTGTTGTACAGCTATTCAGCGCTATGTGTTATGTTAACACAATGCTACGCGTTATGTTAACGCAATATTACAGGTGTAGTACATCTGTTTAGCGCTACACGTTATGTTGTTGCAATATTACAGTGTTTAACACTATGTGTTATGTTGTTGCTATATTACAGTGTTTAACGCCATGTTTTATGTTGTTGCTAAATTACAGTGTTTAACGCTATGTGTTATGTTGTTATATAACAGTGTTTAACGCTATGTGTTATATTGTTACTATATTACAGAGGCGTAGTACAGCTGTTTAATGCTGTGAAGAAGCAGCAAACATTGAATGAAGAGAAATCCAAAGACTCCTCTGCTCTGTCTGCTAAAGCCAAGTGCGGTCACTTCCTTGACATGCTGCAAGCAAAGTCTAAAATAAAACAGGTAAATTTTAGTTTCATTTTTTTGATAGTTTACAATCTATAATTCATTTGCAGCCACCTTCTATTACTGTCTCATATTTGGCCCGAGTTTCAGAAATTTGCCTTTGATTTAATTTAATCAAATTTGTTTATTGTTAATGTGATTTAATTTGCATGATTGTGGTAGATATTGTCCTGGACGACTGTAGCATTCAACGAATTGAATTGGATGGTTATAAACTATTCATAAATTTGTTGATATTGTGTAGATGGAATAGTTATCATGTTGTTGTGCTTGTGTTGTTTTAGAAGAAGGAAGAAGCGAAGGATGAACTGAAGGAAGAAGAGGACGACAGCACGTGGAGCATACTAAGAGATGACTTTATGATGGGATCTAATATGAAAGACTGGGACAAAGAGGTGGATGTAGCTTAGTGATCCACACATACAGAAATATTGTGTACTAATGTTTGTAAAGTAAATAAATAAAAAACACATTTTATAGTGAAATGATCAACCATGTTATCTATCACTTTTAAACCGTTAGGTAATTTAGTCCATTTTCAGTATAACCAGTCCAGTGAATGTCCGAGATTTTACTCTCAGATCAGCGCGGCAAGGAATGAAACCCACGGGTGTTATTGCACGTGAGGATCTGTCATTTAAAACTTCATAACGTCGTTACCCGACGTCTTTAATCTCTATGCTAGTGAGACATTGAAATATCTGAAGTCTGAACGAGCACGTGTCGTATACGCACAGTAATACAGTTACTCTGGTTTAGAATTTCATTTCAACTTATAATATTATTTCTAACATTGCAATTATGCAAATAGAGATATAATATTATACACACTGCACACTTAGATCATCTAATTGTGCATTTTTGTTGAAGTGATATGATTTTAGTTGCAATTATGTAGACTGTACTTTCATCCAAGTGTTCATTTCTATTGAAGCGATATGGTAGACTCTAGCGAGAAAGCGTTGACTAGATGCATGATTGGGCTTGCTTGTTACGACTGTACTTGTGTTGTTCTTGGATGGGAAGTGCCGTAAAGCTGAAGAAATATTTAACTAGTTAATTGTTGCAGGAGATCGTGTTTCAAATTTTTACACTTGCACATGTTTCATATCGACTTAAACATTAAAAATTTGTTATTGTATGTGACAAAAAATTTTTAATATATGTTTAGTTTCATGGATGTTAAATTGACTATAATATATGCTTTCTAAAGATGATAAAATTTAACCAGTTTTTCCTTCGTAGATGAAAGTACATATATTCATGTATGTACTCGATGTGTAGTGCTCGATGCTGTCATGGATGACAGTAGCACTCTAATTGTTGTTATGTCATGTTATATGTACATGTATGTATAGTATGTGAATTGACTGTGGTGTATTTAACTGCGGTTAAGTCACTTTGTTGTAAATAGTGTATTTCAATTTTATATCAGCTCTTGGTCTTGTGTAAAACCCGTAAATATTTCATTTCATCACTGATGACATCTATCTTGAGACCATTGTAGCTCGTAGTAAAGCTAAGTTTAACGTCTGTTTCCATATCACAAGGGATACAGAAGCAGATGTTACTTTTAGATATCAGCCGGACAGACTCTGACAGTTTCGAATATGATCTAGTAACAACGTAAAACTAAGATTTATTTAAAATCTAGTACTGCATATGTTAGATTCAAGATCAACTAGTAAGATTATATGTTACTTTTACATTAGAAATATAACAATTATATAATATTTTGATTACCTTTAATTTTATTGTAACCAAAACAGCAAACAAACTAAGCCACTATAAGTCTACTATTGCTATCGTCTTTATTCGTAGTTCAGTTGACGAAATATTAGCGCAAATGTTTAGACACAACAACACCTAAATTGAGCATTTCAAATAGGAAAATAACTCTTAACCAGTGAGCATACATAACAAGTCATATAATACTGAACGAGAACAAATCATCGAACATCCTGTTCCTTCTCGGAACTCATCGATTTTCCTTTAGGCGGTTTTCCATCTGATTTCTTCCAGCCGTGCGTAGGACTCAGATCTCTGAATGTCTTAAGGAAGCTTCTAGAAAGCGTCTGCTGGGCGGATGTTGTCTCTCTCGCCCCAGGATGTGGGGAGGATGGGGCAGATGATGCCGGAGGTTTTATCGACGGAATTCCCAACTGAGATATTTTCCCATCGTTATCGGTTGGATTTTCCACAGGCTGGTTGTCGCAGGTGAGCTCTGTTGGTTTGTCCTCTAAGGACTGACTTCTCATTGGATGGTTTTGAGAAGACTGACTGTCATTGGACTGGCTATTGATTGGCTTGCTCCTCTGTACCTGATACACCGCACGTCTCGTTAGCGTGTTAAATATGCTCGTGAATGGTCCGCCCTTTGACGTTTCTGACGGCGACGAAGGCACATCAGTTAGAATCAGTCTAGGTGATCTTGTTCCTGACCTCTCGCTTTCATCCACTGACGCTGGGAAGGCGGGGCTCAAGGGAGTGCTAGGTAGGACGTCAGAGTCGCTGAATTCATCAGCGTGGCTCTCAGACGACATGCTCCTCACGTTCAGTCCTGGAGGAGGTTTCTCTGAGACAGGACTTGTGCACGCTCCAGAGTCTTCTTGGGACAAAGATGTCGTGGGTGAGCTGGTCGTTCGTGGAGAGAACCTGCGCATAAGTGGAGTGAGAACTGGAGTTAGGTAGGATTGTATGGTGCTGGAGATGTTGGAAGGAGAAAAACTTCTTCCTGCAGAAGGACTTCTGGGATCTCTAGCACCACTGCGGGATTTGGACTTTTGTCGACGTAGATTTGGAGTCGCCGGGAGTGACTTAGGAGAAGTTGGCGGTTTAGAATTGTATTCAGTTCCGTTGATACCTGAACGTAATCCGTTCTTTCCTCCTTCCTCAGATCCCTCTCCCTTGCTTCTCCCTAGCTGACTCATGAGGCTAGATTTCGTAGATGGAGTTGTGGGTGATGTGGGATCTGTGCTGCCTTCTTCACCTGAGGTTCCATAGTCCACACTTCCGCCACTCATGGTACCGCCTGAAGACAGGTTAGTATTCTGTCTGATGTATCTGTTGAGGTCGTCTAGCCTGCTGCTGGTTATGCCTGCAGCCAGTATTGTCGCACCGGCAGTGTTGAGAGCACTGACTGACGATGGCGTGGTGCTGGCTGTGGTTTTAGGCGTGACTATGACTGCCCTCGGCACCCTTGCTCTGCTCGAAAGAACAGATCTGATCGCTTCCGATGCCTTTGGTATATCGGTATCCTTGCTAAACTGTCCTTGGGTTTGATAATTTACATCGAAATTACTGACCAGCTCTTGAGGGCAACCTGCCATTCCTTGCATGAGGAAATCAAACCTTGCGTGGAGAGACACTGGGAAGTGTTGAGAGTGGTTGGATGACTCGTGGACCAGCTTCATGGTGAGAAGTCTCCCGTCCTCTCTGCCCAGCACGAGAACATAACCGTAGTCGAGCAGCAGCAGGCTGGTGACTCTCTCGTGCGTGGTGGCGTGGGCCACGAGGCTGCCTGTTTCCACTGAACTGACCTGTACTGAGAGATCGTCCACGTGAATTACATATAAACCGTCATAGGTGAACCTAACAAACATCCATTGGTCCTTTGGGTCTGGGCCAGCCTCTGAACTGAGTGTCGGATTTTGCACACTGTTCTGTTGAAGGGAGTTGATGTTTGATGTGGTTGTCTGTTGGGCAGATGATTCGGAGCTGTTGGAAGTTGACGATTTGGTAGCAATTCGTCTAAGCAGTTGCCCAGTGTTCAAGTCAAAAACTTGAAGGTAGCTATCCACTCCCAGTCTACCGTCCTTGGATACATCCTTAATACCTGGAAACATATGCTAATAGTGGTTTTCATGTATGAATAGTATTGGCAAATAACTTTAGACTATACAGATAAAAATAAGGTTTTAGGGTTTATGCAGGAGAAATTTAAATCGGTTTACAGAATATTAAAATGTTCATTTAATTGAGAACTACTTATAAAATAGTCGACTTCGATCGTTTCCTTTCTGTGAAACTTTCAAATCATTCACGCTCCGAAATATGTTAATATACATGTAGACTAAGCTAAAGAATTTAATTTACGTGAAAATGAGTGACAAATGAAACTAATTTACCAGAAGGAGAGACTCCTGATAGAGTGCAGATAATCTTGTAATCATGAATGTCCCACACTGTAGCCTTTGTCAGAGGCGCAGTTACATTATCAACTGGCGGATTCTCACTGGTAGTGCTGATTGAGCAACTCTGAGATATAACATGTCCATGGTAAACAGGAAGTGGTATTAAACTGTCGCCCTTAGCAGACATGAATTGAACAGGCGCCATCTTGGCTAAGCTGTAGGTGATGAGCATTTGAAATGAGTCAATGAAGAGAAGATACTGCCCATCGAGGGTAAACACCGGGCTGTGAACTTGTGAGAATCTGTGCGCTAGCTCCCCTTGACGTGTCAAATTCCACAGGCGAATCTAATGAAAAATGTGTTGTAATATAATATCTAAAAATGATAGTACATAGTTAGCGTTCCTATTTCAAATGAAAATCAATAGTCGCTTCTTAATAAACTTTCAGTATCCATCTCACAGCTAATGATATAAGAATTTAAAATTTAATTTACCTATGCACTTCAGACTGCAGTACGTAAATATGGATCCGTCATAATTAGTGGTAATGATTAATTACCACTAATAATTTATTACACTATTAATTTATTAATCTTATGCATACAATATTAGCCTGCGTGAAATACATTTTAGTAAATGTAACAGAATTAAAAACTCTACAGTCTAACCTCCTTTACTCCACTGTCAGTTGATCCGGTTACAAGAAAGTCCCATTTGGTGCTGGGAAGAATAAACTGGCACGATGGCACCTCGATGTTGCAAATGATCTTTCCAAGTCTGGTGTTGAGAATGGTGACGTAGGTATCACGTACAGACAGCAATAGGGCAACCTGGGTAGCGTCTGGAGAAACCTGTCAATTAGGGTATCAGAATAGTATTAGTGCTGCACTTTCAAAGAGATATCTAAGTATCAGTTTAGTGTTATCTAGGAGTCGAGAGCCAGGGGCGTCTACAGGGCTTGTCGACTACGCAGAGAACTTAGTCAGAATATTAGGGGGATTTTTAAAACTAAATGTAGGGTGATTTTTTATACAGATTTAGGGGGAATTTGCGTAAGGAGTATTATTGGGGGAATTGCGTAATGGATTTAAGATGGGATAGGCGACCCTGATGAGAGCCAGATTTTAAAAGAAAAAGAAAAATAGGGACTACTAGTGTAGGGTTGGGATGAATTTCAATACAGCAGTTTTAAATATAAAAGAACCGGTAGAGTGTTAGAGGCTAGAGCAATACTTTTATCAACAAAAACAAGAGCAACAAAAACCTAGAAATACATTTTACAGAGAATAACTTCTAAATTTAATTGGAAAGGTTCAGCATATCTGCCACAGCAAACCTCCATTTGTAGAAGCCTCCCATATCTGTTGAAAGCGAGGAATGGTGAAGAGTTACCGGTGTTTACGTTCCATATATCTATTCCAAAACTATCGACGTACTGATAACCTGCAACAGAACAATTAAGTGCGTTATAAACAACGTCTTTGAATGAAAGACGTCCTCAAGCAGTTTACCAGATATTAGTGTAATGAAGAGTATGCTAATAACATGTAGTTTCGACGATTGGAATGTCATTAACGCAGCACAATTGAATCATTGAATTTATGTAAGTATAAATAGATTTTGTCTACAAATATGTGCACAATCAATATAGGCTATGAAATGTGTATTAATACAACAGAATCATATGTCTTGTCAAGTTTGAATACAAATATAGATTACAGTAGAACAATAGGCCTAATTACTAAAGTAGTTTATATCCTAGGAGTTAATTACCTTTATTTGACGACAGAGGGTAATATTTTTTGATGAATATATATCTTGGAACCGCTGCCACTGCAACTAGGTCCAGAGGGTTCTCGTACGTCATCACGCCCAAGCTGTCCTTCACATCCATCTTACTCAGGTCCCAGATCTTGATGGACGTGTGCATACTGGAGCCAGAAGCCATCACGTTCCGAGTCCTCGACACAGAGAAGGGAAAAGGAGAGTTTGTGTGAAGCTGTACGGAGCAGATGAACTTCATCGTGCTTGTGTCCCACATGTGCACGAAACAGTCTTCACCCGCAATGACTCTCTGACCGTCAAACGAATACGACACGTTAAAGAAACTGATCTCGTTCGGTTTGAACGTTCTTCCGTCGAAAGCCGGTCTCACGTCGAATATCTTAGCCTCGCCGGTCTGAACGTTTACGTAGATAAGATTGCATCGCCTAATGTTCAGTACAACGTCTTCCTCGTTAACGGGTGACAGCGCTATCTCTGAAACTTCGCGACAGTATTTGGAACCTTCTAGAAGACGCACTGCACTTGTGGCCAGACTTGTCTTGTAGTTGAAGACAAGAAGAGCCTCTCCAAGAGATTCACTTGTTCTGTCTATATCCAGCACTTTAAAGAGACAATCTTCAATGTAGCCGACGTAGCAACGCTTGCAGTCTTCGGTGATGTGGAACACCGATGGGGGATTTTCAGAGGGGAATGTTGTAACCAGCAAACCGTCGTCGATGTCAAACATTCTGATTTCTCGCTCGTCCCCAATCAGCAAACTCTTCTGATCTGGAGTTATCGTGCAGGTGAGGTATCGCTTTGAATTAGAAAACTTGTCGATCGCTCCTACGACTACACCACGACTTATGTCGATAATGTTCTTCTGTCGACACATTAAGTGCCCCACCAGAAAACCTCTCCGCTGATTAGGCGAGCGCCTGCCACATCTGTGCAGCAGCTGAGCTGTCTTCAAATCGTAAATATAGACTGGACTGTTGATCACGTCACTGTCCACTACAAGATACTTACCATCACTGGATATATACAGCTTGGTGTTCATTCCCAGAGGATTTTTTCCAGCTCCGGGTATCTTTACGCTCATCGTGCACTCGCCAACAGTGAGGTCCCAGAACATCATCACGCCATCTCTGGAGATCGAGACGAGATCTTGTTGGGAGAAAACTAGATCCACCACTGACTGATCGTGTTCCTCGAGGACGTAAAACAGCATAGCCTTCGGTGACTCGAAGCACTGGTAGAGAGGTAGGAGGGAAGAGTGGGATGTGGACTTGAGGTCACACTGTTGGAGGAGGTTTCTTATGCTCAGCTTGTCGTTGTAGTAGACGAGCAATCGACCTAGTAGATCGAAGGCGAGAGTGTTTGGATTCTGGTTGACGTAATTGCCGCACACGCGCAGGGCGCTGTAGACCAGCTGTACCTCCGGATCTTTCACGCCTGCGTCGATAGCCATTCGAAAATCTGCGAGAATGTCGTGAATGGACATCGCAGCCAGCTTGGCGTGAAGAAATTCGTAATTCAGCAGAACCTCCTGCTTCAGATCGAAGAAGAGCCGACTCTCTGTCAGATGATAAGGCAGCTCGCTTAGCTTCCTCAGGTTATAGTTGACAGATCTCGGGTTTAGAGGATCTGGTCCGAACTGAACAGGTTGTAAGGGAACCTTTCTGTCGGCTTTACTCTCGGCGACCTTGTTGAACCTGATGGACATGAGCTGGAGATGTTTGGCGGAGTATTTGAAGGCCTTACCCTTGCCCCCGCCCCACGTGCCCAGGTAGTAGTGGGCGAGCACCCCGTGGATGTAGACTCTGTGGTGATTTTCAGCCAGATATCTTTCTCTAGCCACGTGGATGAACTGATTGTGGTACCTACACGTTGTCGCTGATTTAATTATTACTTGTTTATGCGTATATTAATAGACATGTATAGTTAATATGAATAGTTAATGTATAGTTAAATCTCCCCGTGTTGTGTCCGGGTTGTTTAAAGAATTGACCGGTGACTGCACGTGTCGTAGAACTAATAGATATGTAAAATACTCAATTAAACTGCTATATCTGGAAATGTGCAATAATAGATGTTGCGGTATCACAACCTATCATCTGATAAATGATAGCTCACCAGCAAGATATCATATAGTCTAACGTACCAATAGGATACTAAGTTATCGTTCCAGTAGGGTACTAGATAATGTACCAGTGCAATGGAGATAACGTACCAGTAGGATGTGAGATAGTTTACCTGTGTGATACAGATAACACACCAGTAGGATACGGATAGATAGTTTACCAGCGCTATACAGTAGTATGTGAGATAGCTTACCTGTGTGATACAGATAACACACCAGTAGGATACGGATAGATAGTTTACCAGTGCTATACAGTAGGAT
Source organism: Enchytraeus crypticus (assembly GCA_905160935.1). NCBI lineage: Eukaryota > Metazoa > Annelida > Clitellata > Enchytraeida > Enchytraeidae > Enchytraeus > Enchytraeus crypticus. The sequence continues at coordinate 465,639 of CAJHZI010000491.1, read as the reverse complement.
GTGAGATAGTTTACCAGTATCAGAAGGATGTGAGATAGTTTACCAGTACCAGTAGGATGTGAGATAGTTTACTAGTGTGTTTGAGATAGCGTACCAGTAGAAGACGACAGTGCCGTTGGCCTCTCGCTGGACGATGTAGGAGGACAGCTGATCATGGAGTCTGGGAAGCAGCAGAGGTGGAATCCTGCGCAGTGGAGGTATCCAGTGCTGAAACACATCGTTCAGCACAAACTCGTCTAGGGACAGAACATCTTCCAGTTCTACGTTACTCAGTCCATTCTTAGAGGCCGTCAGGTAGGCCAGGGCGTGTGAGACAAAGATCTTACCCTAGTCAAGCATCACAAACACGCTGTAGTGAACAAAGTTTTATTTGACCATAAATATGAGCTTGTGTTCTGTTCTTAAGCAGCGTATCTTGCGCCTCTGATCCATCTTTTTCTTTATTTGTGCAACTTTGTGAGAATCTGCTGAATTAGATTTAAACATAATTTAAATAATATTTAATTAACCAATAAATTTTATTTTATTTTAGCTTACGGACTGATAGTTGTTGTTGCTCTGCTGTGTGTTGATAGTTGTTGTTGCTCTGCTATATGTTAATAGTTGTTGTTGCTCTGCTGTGAGGTGATAGTTGTTGTTGCTCTGATAGTTGTTGTTGCTGTGCTGTGTGCTAGCTCTAACCTGATATCTCTCGAGCCTATCGAGCAACTTGCAGATGATGCCCTTCACCGTGTACTCGAGTCTAGTGGAGTCAGGGGCGGCGTAGGACGTCCACCGGCTGACCTCCTCGAACACCAGCCTAGCGTAGAGAGGCAGGCTGCACCTGGACAGGGCTTCCTTCATGATATCGTGCTGAGTCTGCGTCACAGCTCTGCCAGAAGTTTTCAACCACTCGCCAACTAGTTCCACGCTCAGCCTCTGACCCAGTGAGGTGATCTCGAGAAAGTTCTGCTTGATGGGAACGATTGCCTGCGAGATGTGACAAAGAACTGAGTCAAGTCTCCAGTGAATAGATGTGGCAAAGAACCATAAGTCTGTAGTGAATAGATGTCACAAAGAAATGAATTGAGTGAAGAGAGAGAGAGAGAGAGAGAGAGAGAGAGAGAGAGAGAAAGAGAAAGTCCTTCAAATTATAACTATAACATTAGTAACAATAATATTAATTAATTAATTAATAACTATTATTACTATTAATATTATTACTATTATTATTATTACATCTATAACAGTAATAATAATAATAATATGAACATACAACAAATACTAATGATACCCGGAGTGTGTCGAGGAGTCCATGCTCAGCGGGGAGGGTGGAGAGGAGGATATGGACGTGAGGGGGGAGGGAGCGGGGGAGCCAGGCGAGGTTGTGGGCGCGGTGAGAGGGGGAGAGCTGATCCAGGGAGTCTAGGATCAACACCAGGGGCTGCGTTATCTTTGTCTGCTGTCAAACATCAAACCAGCCTCAGTCAACTACTAGGTATAACATGCAGCAACAGTTAGAATGCTCTGTCATCCGTGACAACGTCGAGCATTATAGATACAAATCCAAGTCCGTGAGCAAAATGAAGGTAGAAAGCGGTTCTAATCGAAAATCCAGAAAACCAGTCCAAGCGATATTATTTAGTATCCAGATGTGAGAGCAATAACAACAACTATCGGGCTACAGTCTTCAACGACAAAATTTAACAGACGCCTACATACTATTGAAAGAGCAATTAAACAAAATATAAATATAAATTATTAGTAACTAATAAAAAGAAACAAAATATAATCATCTATTTATAATAAACATTTCACTTGTTTTACCTTGAGATACATCTTAAATGCTTCCCCAGGCTTTAGCTTGAATTCGAAGAAACAAACCCAATGAGTGATAAGAGTAGTAAACGTAGCCTAATGATAAAACTAAGCCTCAATGATAAAACTAAGCCTAAATGATAAAACTAAGCCTAAATGATAAAACTAAGCCTAAATGATTAAATTAAGTTACTAAACAAAGTCTAAACGATTAAACTTAACCAATGTTACTAAATGAAGCCTAAATGATTAAACTAAGCCTAAATGACTAAAAGAAGCCTAAATGATACACTTAGCCTAAATGATACACTCAGCCTAAATTATTAAACTTAGCCTATACCGATGTCGCAACCTAGCTGGAGCCACTGGCGACGTCGGTAGATACTAGACGGCGGATAAGTATGTGCGGAGTTCAAATCCTTGGCTCGTCCGTCCGTCACTGATATCGCTTTCGAGTGAGGTAACTGACGTTAACACTAGCTTTTTAGCGTTTAGTTTTTATAAATTCTATAATAAGCCTGGAGCGTGGAGTGACCCTGAGGAGATGATGGAAGAGGTTGACGAGGCTGGGATAGTCTCCAGGAAGTCTCGACGTCTCCTCTCCTCTCAGAGTTATCAGCTGCCAACACAAGCTCTCTAGGACTAGCCGAATACTGCACGAGTGCGCCGTGGTGCCTGATCAATAGATCAATCCATTGATCAATCAATCGATCTATCAATTAGACGATCAATCAATCGAGCTATCAATCAGTCTATCAATCAATCGATCAGTCAATCAATTAGTCGACCGATAAGTCAATCAATCAATCAGTCGATCAATCCATCCATCCATCAAGTAATTAATAAGTAGATCGATAAGTCAATCAATCAATAGTCGATCGATCAATCAATCAGTCAATCAGTCAGTCGATCGATAAGTCAATTGAGCAGTCGATCAATAAATCCAACAAACACTTTTAAGAATCATTCAAACAGATGACCAATTAATCTTCAACAAATCAATCAACCGAAAAAGAAAAGCAATCAGTAAGTTAATCAATCAATACAGATAATTATTCAATCAATTGATCAAACAATTTCTCATATTCACTTAAATGCAGAAATCTACAGTACCAGCAAACCTGTGCTAAAACCGTAGTGCTCAATCAATCATTCAATCAATCATTCAATCAATCAATCAACTAGTGTTTTAGCACTCAATTCATCAGATGCAAGCAGAGTATCAATGCAACAGAATTCTAACCTTGATGTGAATTGAACTCTTGTGGGTTCGAATACCAGCCGCGCTGATCTGGGAGTAAAATCTCGGACATTCACTGGACTGGTTACACGAAAAATGGAATAAATTGCCTAACGGTTTAAACATGTGGTATTAAAAAGTGATAGATATCAACATAGTTGATCATTTCACTATAATGAGTGTTTACTTATTTTACTTTACTACGACAGAAGGACGAGCTCACCTAAGAACCTCATGATGACAGCCGGGTAGTTTGGCGACGCCGAGGTCTCACTGACGACGTCTGTGACTGGCCCAGGCCTCGGCACGGCTGCACCCGCTGAGGCGGGAGACAGGTCAGAAAAGCCCGTCAAGAAGGCCGAGCTCGGACGTGGAGCTGCTTTCCCGGGGAAAAATGAATTCTTACGTCTGCTTAACTTCCCTGAAAATGAAGAACTTCCGGTTACTTTTAGTTTCTCCGTTGGATCACTGGATTTGTGTTCCTTACCAGTGGGAGCACACTGGGTTAGAGTTACCTTTTCCGCTGCCAGAGAGGCGTCAGTCGGGTTGCTGGGAGAAGAAGGTGCTTCCAGTTTTGAGCCTCTTCCAGGTGAAGATGAGATGAGGTCCCACCAGGAGCGCACGAGGCTAGCGCTCTTTGCCATCACGGATGTCTTTCCACTTCCAGACATTCCATGGATGACGAGTGGATACTCTGCAGGTCTGGAAAGATACTGGCGAATCTTCTCCAGGACTTCCTCTCTACCTGCGGGTGTTTATCAGAGAAGTTACTGATCAACTCTAGCAGTGCTTGTAAATATTCCAAATCTTAACGATAAATCTGAGTGTTTGAGAGATAAACACACTCTTAATGAGTGTGTTTATAATAAATTAGCTCTAGCAGTGCTTGTACATTTCCCAAATCTTTGTCAATGATATGATATATCAGTGGGAGGATTAACATAAATCATCTCTATTGGTGCGGCATATAAAAATAGGTGATTGACTGATGATATGGTGTGGGACAGAGAGGACTGGAGAAAGTCTATTCGCATCCCGACCCTGGTTAAACTGGGATTTAACGGAAAATGATGATGATGATTGTAGTGGCATATTTATCAGGAAAATTATCCAATATATGGTTAAGTGGATTTTCGCAACGAAGCTGACGGTAAACTATTTAAGATACAATATAACAATCAGCTCTATGACAGCTCGAAGTACTTTAGATTCGGCGATTGTTCTGCGATATTGTAACAGCACCTAGCCATTTATATGCAAGCAAAGAATTCGAACCTCTAAAGAGGTAGCTACAAGCTACACACTTCATTAGATTTAGAATTCGAACCTCTAAAGAGATCGCTAAAAGCTAGACTCATCATTAGAGTTAGGATTCGAACCTCTAAAGAGCTCGCTACAAGCTACACACATCATTAGAGTTATAATTCGAACCTTTAAAGATGTCTCTACAAGCTAGGCACATCATTAGAGTTAGAATTCGAACCTCTAAAGAGCTCGCTACGGGATCGACACATCATGAGATGCTGATGGACCTCAGCAGACTGAGCTGATCTATCTGAATCCAGTCTACCCAGCATGCACCGCTCTATCTGATGACTCATCTGCCGCTCAAATGTCTCACAGAACTGCAACAGAACATTTCATAGATCAAAGGTCGGTGGAAAAATTCCTACTACAAAGAAGCTGCTAAAGCTGAGGTTAACGTCAGTTTCATCACTGGAAAGCGATATCAGTGACGGACGAGCCCAGGATTTGAACCCAGCACATACTGATCCACGGTCGAGTATCTTAACGACGTCGCCACTGGCTCCAGCCAGTGACAACAGAACTGATTTCTCTTTAGTGAGCGCAATCTCAATCGATTCAATAGGGCAATTCAATTCAATTCAATTTAATTTAATAGGAACACCAAAAAGGGTCATACAGCCCTGTAGAGTTCACATTCGCAACACACAAGCAAGCAAATGTAACAGAAAAAACAACGTAAACTAAATGTGAACTATGGTGAACTTAAAGAAAAATAAGAAAAATAATATCATAAAAGGTGAAATTTTTCATACAAAATATGCAGGGATATAATTTTAAATTGAGATTAAAAATAAAATAATACAAATAATAAAAGAAGGAGACCAGATGAGCGAATCAATCTATTAAGTATTTAGGGCCAAAGAAGATTTATGTTAAAGGAGTTAAAGATCTTAAGCGAGCGTACACTAAATGGTACAACTTTGTCTCAGTCACTCTGGAGAAATGTCTAAAGGAATTTCTACACACCTAAGTGTAGAGGTTGTTCACATCTAAACTAATATTTCGTATCTGACATGAAGTGACTTATTATCTACACTTGTAGTCTCTTACCTACCACGTTCAGTTGTTGGCTAAACAGTTCTCAAATCTTCAAACCTGTCCGTCTAATATATCGGATAAATAAAATAAATACAGTAATATCATAGAGTATTACTAAAACCATCTAAGCCATCTATCCTCCCTGAGTAATATAAATAACATAACGTAAATAAAATAATATAAATAAATAGAGTTGGTCTACATAATCTGATATACTAACGCAAAAGCTTTTAGAAATAGTAACATTTTAAATGCAGTACATATGTGGGTTTGTGGGTTTAAATTAAAACACAATTATGGATAATTAGGATGGAGCCTTACTTAGTCTGGCTGGAGCCAGTGGCGAAGTCGGTAAGATATTCCAACGCGGAACAGTATGTGCGGGTTCAAATCCTGGGCTCGCCCGTCACTGACATTGTTTTCGAGTGAGGAAACTGACGTTAATTTTAGCTTTAACTTTAAAAAAAAATTCATTTCTAGACGTACCTTGTCGAGATAATCTTTAACCTCGGACGGGTTACTCCACTCTGGGTTGTTCCACGTGATTCGAAAGTGATGCAGATTTTCCGAAGTCTTGGAATACGAAAACGAACCCGCAGATTTTGGCCTGACAATCAGTCTACTGTAGGGCGTGTATTTGTCATGTCTGTCAAAGAATCTATTGGCCGGCTTGTTTTCTTCTTTAACATCAGGCAGTCTATTAGAGAGCTTAGCATTGTCCTGGATATTTATCAAATCTTTAGACGAATCATCGGTTAATCCATTAGAGTGCTTGATGTTGTTATGGTTAACGGATGTTGACACTTGAGGGCAGGAGCTGATGTAGAGTTCTGGAATCTTCTGCTCGCGCAGAACTTTGAGCATTGATTGAGCTGTGGCATCGATTGCTGGCTCACCGGTGATCTCATCTATAAAATAAATCGACCAATCAATCTATCGGTCCTCCTTCTCATCACCACCACCACCATCATTATCATCATCATTATGAAATTATAAATTCATTCTACCATTCGATAAATTACCCTTGTTTCATTTAAAGCTGCTTATCGATTTAAGAAGAGAATAATCTACGACTCTAAACCTGCGATAAAGCAAGCTACATCACAGTAAACAACCAATAGAAGTTCATATACAAAACAAAGGATAGTTATTTTAGATTGTTCTATTTAAATGCCAGCTCTAAATATTCAAATAGTATTTGATCATAAACCCTCTTGCATTATGAATAAACCATAATAGAGTTTCTAAAACAACCTCTCTCTCTCTCTCTCTCTCTCTCTCTCTCTCTCTCTCTCTCTCTCTCTCGAGAGAGAGAGAGAGAGCGAGAGAGAGAGAGAGAGAGAGAGAGAGAGAGGTCTCTTAGTGCATTGCATAACGGCAATGCACTAAGAGACCTCTCGATCTCTCTTAGTGCATTGCATAACGGCAGGTCCATGATAAAGTAAACTAGGACTATAGTAACCCTTGCAAATGTCGATGAACTTGGGAGCTCGCCTGCATTGTATGCTATCTTCAAGGTTTGTGATGTGGCGGGTTATACAGAAACTAGAACCGAGAGGATCAGACACTGTCAGTAAGCCTTCCTCGATCTCATATTCTGTTACTAAAAATAGAAACAGAGATATTGAATTAGTATTAGATGAAATATCAACTGTTCAATTACTAGATTAAACAATCGTCTAATCGACTTGTTCATTCAATAATAGATCGATCAATCAACCAATGGTTCTTACAGTCATACCGATCCGTCAATCAATCTGGCCAATTTAAAAAATTAACAAATAAATACATTAAAAAAATTATACTAACCGGAAATGAAGTAGAGGTCCCTATCCCGTTGAGGTATCCTGCCCTGTTCCCAGCAAGCCAGAGCTCCCTCTCTCAAGAGATCCTGTATGTGAGAGAACGTCCTGTTCCATTCCATCTCAGCCTCACCTCTCTGGGTTGAGTTGTCCTGTCAAATACCCAATCAATCACATGATTAATGGTGTAATAATATAAATATAATGGTATATAATACAATATCAATAGTATGACAATATTATATAATGATATATAATATAATATCTTACCAACGTCGCCAGTGTCGACGTTGGTAAGATACTCGACCACGGATCAGTATGTGCGGGGTTCAAATCCTGGGCTCGCCCATCACTGACATCGCTTTGGAGTGAGGAAACTGACGTTAACCAGCTTTACCAGCTTTTAATGTAGCAAATCAAGTAGTGAACACAATCATTGGTAAATTAATTAACCGGTCATATAGTAAATCAATTGATCAATCAGATACCAATATTAATTCACCCAGACCAATCTGCAAAAGAAATGTGTTGAGGAGAAGTAAGGTCTAAATTGAAGCCGGGCCGGCAATCCAAAAATTAACAGAATAGATAGAGTATGTCTATGGTGGGAAAGGATATGTCTTAAGTTTGCCGTAGATAGTAGAAAGAAAAGAAGCAGAGCAATAATTAGTAGGCAAAGAGTTACAAAAACTAAACACGCATTGTAGTGAAATGATCAACTATGTAGATATCACTTTTAATACCACAAGTTAAATCCGTTAGGTAATTTAGTCCATTTTCCGTATAGCCAGTTCAGTGAATGTCCGAGATTTTACTCTCAGATCAGCGCGGCAGGGATTCGAACCCACGAGGGTTCAATTCGCCACAGGATCTGTCATTTAAAAGTTCATGACGTTATAATAATAATAATAATAATAATAATAATAATAATAATAATAGTAATAATGAGTCAGAATAATAATAATAATAGTAATAATAATAATAATGAAAGTAATAATAATAATAACAATCATAATAAATTCAGTGGCACTTCGGCTAATGCGGCTTCCCAGAGTGTAGGGGAATTATTTTAATCGCTTCTTTTTTAAACTTTTAAGTAAATAAAGTCTCCTTTATCTTATTTTTTAGCCTAGGGCCCTTTACAGCCCAGGGCATTTAAATTTAAATTTAAATTAAAAAATAATAAAATAATAATAATATTATTATTATTAATAATAAAGGTTTAACGTCCGTTTCCTCATACAAGGATGATGTTAGGGACGTCCCCCATCACATGCCATTACAAATCCGTTAGGCAATTTGTTATCCATTTAGCTATTGAGACATTCGAAGTTGAGAGACAGCGAGGTATGGGCACCATGTCGATGTAGTGAGGCAGGAAGGTGCTGATTGGCTGAAGCGTGTAGATGTGAGGCAGCACGTTCAGATCCTTCCTGTACCACTTGTTCAATACTTCCACATCCCTAGACCTAGACCTCAGCTCTGAACAGATCAGCTCAAAGTGCTCGGCCGAGATACGAGCTGGAAAAGATCTGTAGCCGTACTTCTGACCTAGCAGCGCCTTATCAATCAATCAATCAGTTCATTCATTCATTCATTGGTCAATCCATCAGTCACTCAAAGCTAAAATAACTCTCAAAGCTAAAATAACTCTCAAAGCTAAAATAACTCTCAAAGCTAAAATAACAATCAAAGGATTTATTTTAGCGTTATAGCGTCTAGTTAAATATAATAATAATACTATAAGGTTTAACTTCCGTTTTATCATCCAGGTATGATATCAGGGACGTCCAAATATGTTTAATATGGTCAATTTAAAATTAATGGTTGACCTATTTATGCCAGTTATCCTGATTAGGATTTAGATAAGAGGAGGAGCAGCAGTTAATATATAATTTTATAAATAAATAAAAAATCCGTCAGTCAGTCAATCCGTCAATCAATCAATCAATCTATTAGCTAATCAGTTAATCAATATTACAATGTACATGTATTGTATTGCAATTTTTTTTTTTTTTTTCGAAGCCACCCAAGTAAACAACTGAAAAAGCAACAAAATAGAAAACGATCATACTACGCTCGCGTGTAGGTAACAGCTGACGTTACCAGCAGAAGAGTTATTTACCTCAGGTCTGTGTCTGATTAAGATTTAGAGCTGTACGGGAGCAGCAGCTGTGGTTAAGTGAAAGGATCGTAAGCTGCGTCTTTAACTTAATAGGCTACACATACTATTACCTAGAAAAGGTTATAACTCGTAAGACATAAACATACATCTTTCAATCAATCAATAAGAATTTAACGTCCGGTTCCTCGCCATAAGGCAATGTCAGAGACGTCTCTTGCAGACTCTACACAAACAGTCGCCAAAGCACCACACGATGACGACTGACTGCACAGAGACCACAAGAGAAAGCGAGATCAAAACAGTGCAAGTCCAAGATCTAAGACATATAAATCATTCTGAATCAAGTATGTGATCTTCTAATGAATTAATCGTTGAGTAATAAATTAACTAATCGATCAACTGATTAGTTAATTAATAACTTAAATAGTGAAATGTTAGATTGACTGATTTATTAATTGCTACCCGACTGACTGACTGCCTGACTGATTGATTAATTGAACTATCGATCGATTGATTGATTTATTGACTGATTGATTAACTGATTGATTGATTAATTGATTGATCTATCGATCGATTGATTGATGGATTGATTGATTGACTGATTAATTAACTACCACAAAGTTGGGTCCAGCGCTAGACTTGAGGCAGTTTTCGATCTCTTTGATGCAGAACTCTACAATGGTGTGATCATCCTGTGACTGGTCCCTCAACCCCCACCTCAGGTCTATCACCTGCCACACAGCAGAGCCTATCAGTCACTTATCAATAGGGCTTATCAGTCACTTATCAAACTAACACAGTTTATCATTGACCTACCAACCAGATACTGCTTATCAAACTTTGTCAAACACAATCCTATCAATCATTTATCAAACACAGCCTATCTGTCACTTATCAAACAGCGCTTATGAGTGACTTATCAAACATAGCTTATCAGTGACTTATCAAACATAGCTTATCAGTCACTTATCAAACATAGCTTATCAGTCACTTATCAAATATAGCTTATCAGTCACTTATCAAACATAGATTATCAGTCACTTATCAAACAAACACAGTGATCTATAGGTATAGACACAGTGATCTACAAGTAGACGCAGTGATATACGAGTAGACACAGTGATGTACAGGAATAGACACAATAATCTACAGGTATAGACACAATAATCTACAGGTATAGACACAGTGATCTACTGGTAAAGACACAGTGATGTACAGGTATAGACACAATAATCTACAGGTATAGACACAATGATCTACAAGTAGACACAGTGATCTACAGGTAAAGACACAGTGATGTACAGGTATAGACACAATAATCTACAGGTATAGACACAGTGATCTACAAGTAGACACAGTGATCTACAAGTAGACACAGTGATATGCGAGAAGACACAGAAGATGCTGTTAGTTGTTACACGCATAAAACAGTCAAACCTATCAATCCCTGACATAAAAACAACAACTCACTTCTTTAGACTTCGCTTACCGTATAATGCTTATATTTATTAACGTCTGTAACCTAAGATGCCTACATGTAGGCTACATGCAGGCTACTAGTCACATCAACAATTAAGCTATGCTACTACGGTTACCATTAGCTAAAGCAAGGAGAGACTGTGTCTACTCATAGGCCTACATATCAAAGTGGTACAGACTGGATACAGATACGGAAAAACATCTGCATGCATTGCAAGTAAAGAATTTCAAATATCAACAACGGGAACATTAGTAGACAAATTTCTTAAAATAATAAAATAAACATTAAATTATAGAATATATTTACTTAAATCTCAAGTGCGTATAACTTGCCCTTAAGTTTGGTAGAGGAAGATCGAGACTTGATATGCTGTATGAGTTGATCTAATTCATTCAGTGATATGAAGAGAAAAGCAAAGGATAGAAATATGTTGAGGAATTATGTGCCATGGACATGCCAATATCAGTGCACTGAGAGAGAGAGAGAGGAAGAACGTTTAAGAATGCTAAAATGCACTAGATGGCGCTAAATTGTTCTACACTGCGCTAGATTGCGCTATGTTACGCCAGAGTGTTATATTTTGTAGTTACTAATAACAAACATTACAGTGAAATGGTCAACTACGTTGATATCTATCACTTTTAATATCACATGTTAAATCCGTTACGCAATTTTGTCCATTTTCCGTGCAACCAGTCCAGTGAATGTCTGAGATTTTACTCTCAGTCTCAGATCAGCGCGGCTGGGATTCGAACCCACGAGAGTTCAATTCACCTCAGGGTCTGTCATTTAAAACTTCATGACGTTATCTACACATCTAACCATTGCGCTATTGAGACATTCGCTATTGAGACCTTCGCTATTGAGACACGTAGTTTACCTACATGTAAAGACTGTATGTATAATAGCGCAGTCTATATCAATGAGACAGTTGTTGACAGGCTGACTAATGTATTTCTACTGTCAGAGGAAACCCGACTCGCTCAGGCAAACTAAGGCTAATCTATACCGGCGCTCTATGATGTTGAATTGACGGCTATTATAGACGCGTGTTTATCTGGTAAATTCATCTGATAATTTCATTTAATTAAACCTCCGCAACATACCGACAAAATAGCACTTTATGGCTATGCTCAGATTTTGACCTATCTGCACTCTCGTATTTACATGATACTCCACGGTCTTTTAACATGTTAACTGAGGGGGTAAATGCCCCACCCAGTTTGAGGGTTTGGCCGTCGTATAATTAGGACGCACCCACGTCTCCCACCCCCGTGTGATTCTGAAATAAACGAAGGATGGTAGACAATAACTTTTAGTTCTTAACCATGGTTTTAAACTATCACATGAAACTAACGTTAAAAAGATTAACGATTTTAGGGGTAAACAATAGACTATTTAACCCGTTTACTGCGTGTACCGCAAGGCCTAGGGGCGAATCAATAGCCGAGAGTCGAACAGCGATGCGCATGAATGAATCAGTGATGATAGTATGTGATTAAAAACTTGAGTTGCTCACTATTTTAAACTGATGTTGCAAGTCTTCACTGTTTCCCAAACCAGTATAATTAAGTTAAGTCACGGAATATTGCAAAGAATCAATTGAAAACTGATCTATGGATAACTGCACGTGTACGAGAAGAGCGCGCTAGAACATAAATACTGTGGACACCGCGACTGTAACAATATAATATTATCTACTATAAGTTTAGAGTCTAAATCAAAGTTTATTTCGAAGACTTGGTTTATATTAGTTAATATTGCCCTATACACTTAGTGTCTATAGTTGCGTGGTTGTTCTATTTTACTGTTTGATTTGGACTACCTGAAACTCCAGTCTAAACTTTTCTCTGCAGAAATTCTTCAGTCTAGGATACACATTCTCCATCAGAGCGTTTCTTTCAAGTATCATATCTAAAAGAAATTAAATACGAACATCCTAAATTAAGTTTTATTGTTGTATACATGCATATTATACAATATCACTATACGAAATCTAAAGTAGGCGAATACTGTAACCTAATCTAATTCATAATCCAATATAATATTTTGTTCAGTTTTCCAAGGACAAAACTTGAAGAGAACTAAGGACGAGAATTTACAAGGGGTGTGCAGTGTTGATTGGCTTTTATGAAAAGTAAACCCACTTATCATTTTTCTGCAGACTGGTCTTCGCGCACAAGAGTTAGGCCTACGTACTTTATGTTTGTAAATATACTATGTTTGTGAAAATTTATGTAAAAATTCAAGGAGAATAGGTGCAAATAAATGTGTATGTGTATAAGTGTGTGAGAGACAAATCGAATAATACGCATATAGCGGGAGAGAGTAAGAGATAGAGAGAGAGAGGAGGGAGCGAGAGAGAGCTAGAGATAGAGAGAGAGAGAGAGAGAGAGAGAGAGAGAGAGAGAAAGAAAGAAAGAGACAGAGACAGAGAGAGATAAGAGAGAAAACATGTTAAGTAAACTATACGGTGCTAGTTTCTCAAACCATCTGGATCGAAGCTTCTAGATGTATAAAAGTAACTAGGGCATATAAAACAAACTCTGCAGTCGACGGCTATAGAGTTGTAATAACAGAGTGTGGAGCTTTAGATTAGACTTACCAACTTAACGCTATAACTAAATCAAGGCAATACTACATGTATTAATCGGTGTTTTACATGTATTCCTAATTTTCTACATTTCAAACCTTTAGCTGAGAACTGAATAATACAGTCTTTAACATTTATAGTTAATATAGTAAATGACTATTGGACCATTTCGCTATTTTATACATATACCCTGCATGCACGTAGCATTATTGAGGGTCATAAGACGCTTTTTGCGCCCTGCTTTGCCGTACAACAACAATTAGAGTTCTACTGGAGTCAGTGGGGAAGTCTATAAGATACTCGACCGCGGATCAGTATGTGCTGGGTTCAAATCCTGGTCTCTCCCGTCACTGACATCGCTTTCGAGTGATGAAACTGACGTTAACCTTATCTTTACCAGGTTTTTACTTTTACTTTTATATATACCCTACATGCACGTAGCATTAAGCTTATCGAGGCCTTTTGCGCACTGCTTCGCCGTACAACAACAATTATAGTCCTACCGCAGTCAATGACAACATCGAGCATATTAATTGTACCTGAGAAAGTGGAACTAAGGAAGACCCTGACTACTCTAGCAGGAAGAGGAGGAAGCTGGTCCAGACGTCCCTCAAGTAAACTCCTCATATCCACCGCTCCAGTCCTCACTGGAATGGACAACGTCCTCTCTTCTCCAGAGTCCAGGGTCTGCAGGATTTTCGCTTCATCCACGGGAGCTAATCGATGGTGTCCTCCCGCCTGATCCTTACGACAGGATGGAGCCCGAGACATTCTCTATATTTATTTAACAGCCTAAAGTTGTTTATTTGTTTATCTGTCTATCCGCCCAAAAGCTGGTAAAGCTAAGGTTGACGTCAGTTTCCTCACTCGAAAGCAATGTCAGTGACGGCGAGCCCAGGATTTGAACCCGCACGTACTGATCCGCGGTCGAGTGTCTTACCGACTTCGCCACTGGCTCCAGCCAGTAAAGCTATATATATATATATATATATATATATATATATATATATATATATATATATATATAACAGCCTAAAGCTATATATTTATTTATTTATCTAACAGCCTAAAGCTTCTTTATGCTGTTACTAAAAGTTTCACGGATAACTTCCAAATAAAACTAAATCTGGACTGCTAGCCAATTTGAGCAAGCGACTATATTTTATATTTCTTAGGGCCTATATAGCAAGTGCTACATTTTTACAATGATATAGAGGTTATTTATCCCTATACCGTTCAAAGTATATAACTATATTCTCCTCACGGTCAGCTATATTCCTGAATCACAAGTGATTTACGCTAAAATGTCAACATTTTTCGAAATTAAATGTTCTTTGAAGTATCCGTAAGCATACTCAGTAGCAGAAAGGTAATAACTACACTATAGGCCCTATATACTATCTACAGTGTCTGTCAAGGGCGAATTGACTATAATTATATAATATAATATTAGTGTGCCGACTACAAGTCTATACTATACTATGCAGAGTTTCACAAAAACGAAATCTGTAATGTCATAATACCAAATTCAGTATTACAGTTATATAACCATAACGGAACGTGATTTTAAGCAGTTACATAGTTTTAATATGACTCAAAATGATAGCATTAAGGCGATATCATCAGACCAGTGTATCAATCAATCAATCAATCGATAGGAATTTAACGTCAGTGTGTGTGTGCGGTAGCTCTTACAAACGTAAGTCACGAGTTCGATACTCAGTAGAACCTTGAGTTCTCTGAGTTCAAATCTCTCTCTCGCTCTCTCTCTCACTGTCTAATTCAACCTCTATTTCTTTCAAACATTTCCTCTCTCTTTCACTCTCTCTCTCTCTCTCTCTCTCTCTCTCTCTCTCTCTCTCTCTTTAGCTCTTTGTAACAGGAAATTACATGTAATTGGGGCAATGGTTAAAGTGGGGACTGAGAGCTAAAGGAGAGGTCATAAATTTTCGGACCCACTGTAATTGTATTGCATGATTATATTTACAGGTCTCCTAGTGTCTAATAAGGGCCCACTAGGGGGGAAACGCACTTCAGAAAAAATGAGAGCTGGGGGAACTGAGTTTCTCTGCATATCTCCCCCCCCCCCAGTTTATACTTATTTGAGTGATGACCCCTAGCTGAATAAGATTTTCTACTCAAAAAGCGACTCTCGCAAATTTAATAAGCAGACGAAGCAGACGAGTACAGCGCTAGATACATCAGTGCATGTCATTGCATGTCTAGTGAAAGAGCTCGAGTGTAGAGATAATAAACTAAACTGAACTGGTTTACACACGAGGCTGAGCGAACGAAATGATCTGTTAAAACAAGCTGTACAGCAAATCCTTCCGTTCATCCAATGATGCCGCGCTACCACTGCATCGATACAAAACCTCTCATTTGTGCTTCTACATCTCTGTCTCTCTGTCTGTCTATCAATCTATCTGTCTATCAATCTATCTGTCTATTTATCGATCTATCGATCTATCTATCTATATTTATATCTATCTATCTATCTATCTATCTATCTATCTATCTATCTATCTATCTATCTATCTATCTATCATCTTCCTAATGGAATCTCTCCCTAATTCTATCGATATCTATATCCATCCATCTCCCTTTCCCCATCTCTCTCCCCACCTTTCTCTCTCTCCCCTTCTCTCTCTTCCTCTTCCGACCTCTCTCTCTTTCTCTCTCTCGCTAAGGCTACAGCAAGCAGCATAAGGCGAAGTTTAACGTCAGTTACCTGCACGAATAGCATGTCAGTGACGGGGAGAGCACTGCATTGAACCCTGCACCTACTGATCCGCAATCGAATAACTTGTCAACAAGCCAGCATAATTACAGCGCCATCATCATTATCATCATCATCATTATCATCATCACACAAGAAAGTACCGCTCACACTCAATCATCTCTCTCTTTCGTTTTATTCTCTCTCCCTCTCTCTTAATCGATATTTAATTCATGATTAGTTTTTCTTTTAAAGTCGTAGCTCAATTCCTGTATTTATATTCTTGCACTTTAAGTTTTATATAGTTCAAACATGTTCGTCATATTGATTCAGGACCACAGGAACAACTATTTTAAAATTTCATGTTACCTAGAGCGCCTACATACTGAACTATTGATACATTCACATTCAGTACACACAGTATCTACAGTATATAACTATTAGTCCGTTGATACAATTCTCTCACGAGAAGTAAGCAAGTAGCGCCCGTCCATAGATTGCTATCAGTCAATTTTACAGTCAAAACGCTACATCTGCAAATCTAACACACGATCAATCGATAAGCCAAATACTGAATGAACTCGTCTGAAGCTTTAAACTTCATATTTCATCACAAACAACATTTAGTTTAATTCCGCTTTACAGCAGAAAATTCCACACGTCACATAATTATAATAGACAAAGTCAGGTACGCTCTTGAGTTACGCCGTAGTCTTTTATTTGTTGTAAAACTTTATAGCAATCAATCGATCAGTCAACCCATCAATCAATCAGTCAACCAATCACTCCATAGAAGTTCAGAGTACAACAACCTACACAGATGGCCATACTGATAATGTAACGACAGTAGCAGTATAGTGACAGTATAATATAATATTATACTAAAGTATAAAATAATATAATAGGTAATATAATAAAATATATAATATAATAGATAATGTAATATAATAGTATATAGTATAGTATAGTGACAATGCCGAGTGACGTACCAGTCATCTATCATCAGCTCTACTTCTCTACGAGTCCAACGTTCCAACTTTAAATAAAATGTTCACGAACTGTTCAAAATTTACACACTTTTCTTGCAAAAAGCACAGATACCTAGGCAATAAGTTCTACAATTTATATTTTTTATATTTTATTGTTTTATTATAGTTTTTTTGTTTTGTTTATATGTTTAGAGTTTTTGTCCCAATGTCTTCTGAGCGCCTGACATTGCCCCACGGCGCGGAACCAGACGTTCAGATTTATTGATAGATTTCAGTCAATCAATAAAACCATCATCAAATATCAGTCAGTCTCTATGGACTACCAGGGGCTGAGCCCTCGTCACTAGGGTCATATTCTGAACCTGCCCGTGATCCTGGGGGTGACCCTGACCCAGATCTAGCCGGTGACCCTGACCCAGATCTGGCTGGTGACCCTGACCCAGATCTAGCTGGTGACCCTGACCCAGATCTGGCAGGTGACCTCGCAGGTGACTCGTATCCATCAGCAGTAGGGGACCCTGGAGGTGACCCAGATCTAGCCGGTGACCCTGTCCCAGATCTGGCAGGTGACCCTGACCCAGATCTTGCAGGTGACCTCGTAGGTGACTCATATCCATCACCAGCAGCAGGGGACCCTGGAGGTGACCCAGATCTAGCCGGTGACCCTGACCCAGATCTGGCAGGCGACCCTGACCCAGATCTAGCCGGTGACCCTGACCCAGATCTAGCCGGTGACCCTGACCCAGATCTAGCCGGTGACCTTGACCTAGATCTAGCCGGTGACCCTGACCCAGATCTAGCTGGTGACCCTGACCTAGATCTAGCCGGTGACCCTGGAGGTGATCCAGCGGGACTCCCGGCCTCCGATGGCTCATCACCCCGTGCACTGTGTCGCTCCTCCGAACCCTCTCGACTGTGCGCCTCGGACCCCTGTGGACTGCCCCTCGGGCTCCCATCTCCCCTCTCGCTCCCACGTGCGGGGGAACCCGAGGCCTCGCTGCCCCTTGAGGCCTCGGAGGCACGCCTCTTGCGACCCCGTGACCTCTGGGACGCGTCTGAGCTAGCATTGCTTCTCGCTGGGCTTACAGCGTCCTCATCGTCGTCATCAGCTCTACCCCTCGCCTCGTTGTCACGTATTGCTTCGACTGCAGCAAGATCAATCAATCAATAGTTCAATATATCAATCAATCAATGAGTAAATCTATCAGTCAATCAGTAAATCTATCAGTCAATCAAGCAAATGCAATCAATTAATCAATCAAATGCAACCATTATGAATAATTCTTCAATGGCATGTAGAATATAGACTTTATTCTATTGAAAGTGTTATTTTCTGTTATTTTTCTCTTTTATAATCGTTATATTTCACTAGACAACCAATAAATAAATCAATCACTGCATTAACCGGACCTATTCGCCAGATAATGAATCAATCACTGCACTAACCTGCTCTATTCACCAGACAATCAATCAATCAATCAATCGCTGCACTAACCTGCTCTATTCACCAGACAATCAATCAATCATCAATCAATCAATCACTGCACTAACCTGCTCTATTCACCAGACAATCAATCAATCAATCACTGCACTAACCTGCTCTATTCACCAGACAATCAATCAATCATCAATCAATCAATCACTGCACTAACCTGCTCTATTCACCAGACAATCAATCAATCAATCACTGCACTAACCTGCTCTATTCACCAGATCAATCAATCAATCAATCAATCAATCACTGCACTAACCTGCTCTATTCACCAGATCAATCAATCAATCAATCACTGCACTAACCTGCTCTATTCATCAGCCTATTGTCGAGCTCATCCTCCTCCTCTCCTGGAGGCTCCAGCATCATGACCCGAGCGTCCTGGGCCGCTAGCTCCTGCTCCGTCATGGCTCTGTGGTGGACCACCAGGCGTGACTTGGCTCTGCTCGCTGCTGCTCCTATCTTCCTCCTCTTGCTCAGCCTCACTCTGTACAACAAACACACCGATCATTGTTGCAGCCTTTAGCAAGCCGCCGTAAAGCTAGTGGCTACAGTTTATTGCGGTAATATTTAGTTTATTTCCTCGCTTTCGAGTAAGGAAACTGACGTTAACGTTAGCTATATCAGTTTCTTGTTATCGTATTTTTATGTTAAATCATTTATGAGATGACATTATTGGTTCCAGTTTGATTAACTCCATCATCATCATCATCGTCGTCATCATCATCATCATCTTCACTTTAATCCATGTTTAACTAGGGTCGGGAGTACCCATGACTAAACTGAGAAATAATTATTAAGAACATCAACTATAGCAAAGCTTCTATTTACAATAACATAAATAATTTTCAGCTACTCATTAATTCACTATCAGCAATCAATCAAGTCTAACGTTAAAGCAACAACCAACTGAGTGCGCAGCTAGAGCAGTCAAACAAGTCACAGTAACAAGTAAAAGTGCACCTAACCTTGTTTCCAGTTCATTGTAGTAGATTCCTTCGTCTTTAGCGACAAAGAAATAGTTCTCTTCGTAACCCCGCGACGCCTTGTTCTTGACATTCCAGTTGTATTCACCAGCCAAGAGATACTCGTACCTGATCAATCAATCAATCCATCAATCAATCAACCAATCAATCGAGCTAGGAGATACTCATACCTAATTAATCAATCAATCAATTAATAGATCACGCAATCGATTAGCCGATTATTCAAATATTTGCTTTGATCAAGACAGTGAAAATAATCACCACGTTAACAGACTTTTTTTCTTTGATGGCTTAGTTTTTATTCAATTTCTTAGGCACATTTTTTTGCACTTACAGGACTTATTGCAGTTATTACTTAGATGATGATATTGCCTATGTAATTTTCTTTGTCACACGTTCATTGATGTGATTACTCTGAATTTGCGAAATAATACATATTTTCTCTCTCTCTCTCTCAGAAATTGAACTGCTATTTAACCAAAAGCATCTTAAGTAATAAAAGTGAAAAGGAAATGAGTGGGGAAATAATACAGAAAATGAAATACGACAATACAGATGATAGTTAACTATCAAAAACCCATTCATTTACTTCTCCCCACTCATAACAAAAATAATCAATAAATCAATCACCAAGTCTTACCGCTATTCATAACAACACTGTAAAGTAAACATGCACTACAGTGAAATGATCAACCATGTTGACATCTATCACTTTTAATACCACATGTTCAAACCGTTAGGCATTTTTTAGTCCATTTTCAGTAAAACCAATCCAGTGAATGTCCGAGATTTTACTCTCATATAAGCGTGGTCGAGATTCGAACCCACGAGGGTTCAATTCACCTCAGGATATGTAATTTAAAACTTCATGACGTTACCCCTACGCTATTTAGACATTACATTCTAATAGCGATCATGATCAGTAATTAGCGACAATATAATCAATCAATCTATCACTTACTCCTCCCCTTCCTCGTACTCCACGCCCATCTCTAGGTCTCTCTTGTGCTTCTCTATCGTCTCCGCTGTCGGCAAGAAGTAAGCGACAAACTGTTCTCCATGCTCGTCCACCATACCTCTACAATAGATCAATCAGTCAATCAATCAATCAATTCTCTATAATAGATCAATCAATCAATCCTCCACAATAGATCAATCAATCTTCTACAATAGATCAATCAATCAATCAATCACCTGCTGCTGATTAACACCAGTACCTCTACAATAGATCAATCAATCACATGCTGAGTCATACCAGTACCTCTACAATCAATCAATCAATCAATCAATCATCTGCTGATTCACACCAGTACCTCTACAATAGATCAATCAATCACCCGCTGATTAATCACACCAGTAAACATACAGGATGTCAGGAACAATATACCCAATAGTAAACATGCCGTCAGTCAAACATGAGCAGAAATAGAATGATTGATGAATGATTGAAGGATTAAAATGTTCGTTAATATTATTTAGGCTCATATGATTTGTAACAGCGCTAAGTAAAATAACTTAATGATAAGCCATACTTGAAGCCATTATTACAATTTTCTGCATAAATTGTGCAAAGTTTATGTTTTAGTTGACAGCAGAAAAGATTAAATATGCAGCAAACAGATGAGCGTGGTTCGGCACACGCGTTTATAAGTGCTCATCAATAAAAAAAGCCAAAAAAAGTCAGGCCCAGTTAGTACTTGGATGGGGACCAACATTAAAGACAGTGCTGACAGCATTAGGCAAATAGAAGCCTGGAGTGTTGGAAGATTGTTCTGTACCCGTTGCATTTGACGAGCTGTCAAAGGACTGCTATTGTTCGTAACCATGGAGTGAAGGAGGAAATCATCATCATGATCTTCCCTTTAATCCCAGTTTAATTAGGGTTGGGATACGAATGGACACTCAACACTCCTCAGTGAAGGAAGAACTTTCAAAAATAACAGAAACAGAAACCAAGCAAGGAAACCTGCAGCAGGCGCCGTACGTTAACCATGTAATCATACGCACAAAAAGACCCCTTCTAGTCATTCAATGTTAAACATATTCAACTATTCTACACAAATTCTATTCAATTCTATACAAATTCTATTCAAGTATTCCATACAAATATTCTAACCTGATCATGGCCTTTGACATTTCTTCGTTTTGCTCTGTTACACTCTTGTCTTTCTGCGCAGGATCCGTGTCAAAAATTACCTGAGCACATGGTTGCTTCCACATCTGAGCAACAACAACAACTCAGTTATAGAATAAACTGACAGCAGAAACATTGTTTCCACATCTGAATAACAACAACTCTAACACAGAATAAATTGAAGGAAACAGAGGCAGAGGCTGGCCGAGATGTTAGCTGATTTAAAGATCCACTCATATGTTGACAGGAGGAGGAAAGCGGAAGACAGAGAAGAGTGGAGGCATTAGGTACCATGGGCCTCCCGGTAGGCAGTTCACTGAGTACAATAGAGCAGCACTGATATGTTACTATAGAGCAGCAGTGATAGAGCAGCAGCGATAGAGCAGCAGTGACAGAGCAGCAGTGATAAGTTACTATAGAGCAGCAGTTTTAGAGCAGGAGTTCCTGACCTCAAAGTCAGGAAACAACGGCAGTATCTCCACAGCAGTCACGCCTGGCTTGCTGTAGTGCTGAGTGATCTACAAAAAACAAAACAAACAAAACTTTTATGGACTCATAAAACAATATAGAACATAAAACATAAAAATAAACTAGTAAGTCATACAAAGCTACGCCTACAATTAGTCAAGTACAATGTATGTACTATATACTCATTTATATACACAAAAACAATCTTCATCATCATCATCATCGTCATCTTCATCATCATCATCATCGTCGTCGTCATCATCATCTTCCCTTGAATTCCAGTTTAACTAGGGTCCGGATAAGAATGGAACTCTCTATTCCTCTTTGTCCCATATCCTATCAAAATGTCTTCCATTCGTTTTAGAA
This sequence comes from Enchytraeus crypticus, assembly GCA_905160935.1. Taxonomy (NCBI): domain Eukaryota; kingdom Metazoa; phylum Annelida; class Clitellata; order Enchytraeida; family Enchytraeidae; genus Enchytraeus; species Enchytraeus crypticus. The sequence continues at coordinate 443,102 of CAJHZI010000491.1, read as the reverse complement.
AATTTTGCGACAATTTCTGGAGCCTAGGCGCTTACCAAACGAATACCCTTTCTGACGTCGGTTTCGATCTTAAAGCCAGAAAAATACTCAAAGTAACCTATTCATCTACAAAATGTAATTTAAGAAAACACCATACACTGAACAAAAAATTGCAGACACCATACAATTCTCTCCAATTACTTATTGGAGATGCCGTTCCGCTGAGTGGAATGCAAACTTAATTAAGATTCCGCTCCACTCTCAGCATTTGAAGACAATCAAATGACGAAAACTGACAACAAAACAGAAACAGCGACGAGAGAGGATGCGGCTTACCGGCTGCTTAGCGTGATGAAACGTCTCCTGGATCGCTTTAATCTGACTCTCCCTGTCCTTGTACAGGACTTCCTCCTTCATCTGCTTCTTTATACTGTACCCTACCCTGTAGCAACGAGCAAAGCCACTCAGTTCATCGCGTTAAATACTAACATCCGAGTGTTATGTTTCTACCCATAAAACATATATAATTGCATCTGGAGTATTATAATTTCCCCACGTTTCATAAATATACTGGCTAAAATTTTGCACATAAAGTTCTGCTAAAATGCGTGAAAACTTGACAAATGTAACGCTTCTATTTTCATGGAAATTTAACTAGCAGTTCCTTTATCAGCATCTTTTGAAAAATCTTTAATCTATTGAGCACGCCTTAAAACAGTTATTATTAAAATAGAGAATATTCTAGAATGAGACATGACATGACATATTAACTGACCTGGCCTCAGCTTTCTGAGCACTCTGCTGAAACCTGTTGTACTCAGTCGATATGTACTCAGTGCGTCTAAGCCAAGACACGTTCTTGTTCTGATGTCTTGATCTGTTCAATCAATCAATCATTCATTCATTCAATCAATCATTCAATCATTCAGTTCATTTTCTTACGCAGCACCCACATCTGGAACTCTTTACCTGCTAATCTTCGCTCTTGTTCTTCTCTTTCAACATTCTCTAGCAAGCTTAAAACTTACCTTTTCCCACCATAGACATAATCAATCTACCTTGACCATTTTTTGATCACCGGACTGGCTTTCGTTTAGGACCTTACTTCTCCTCAGCACATTTCTTTCGCAGATTGGTCTGGGTGAATTGATCTGTAGTGATGTGTGCTGTTGGGGACGTCCCTGACATCATCCCTGGATGAGGAAACGGACATTAAACCCTTATTATTATTATTTATTATTAATCATTCATTTATTCAATCAATCAATCAATCAAAACTATATCATCAGAGCCATGAGCCAAGAGAAAATAATTTACCGATGTGTCGAGTTGTTTAAAAAATGATTGAATTAATGAATGAATGAATAAATGAATAAAATAATGAATGAACAAATGATTTGATCAGTACATTAGTCGCAATGAACATTTTGATGCTGAAATACACAGACACACTGAGCGACACAAAGAGATACAATGCAACGGTGCAACGAAATCATGCCGAGAGAAGGTATGCAGTGTTACCACTGTAAGACAAGTGATGCAGACAGAAGACATGCAGTGTTACCACTGTAAGACAAGTGTTGCAGTGAGAAGCAGTGTTACCACTGTAAGACAAGTGATGCAGTGCGATGCAGTGTTACCACTGTAGGACAAGTGATACAGTGAGATGCAGTGTTACCACTGTATGACAAGTGATGCAGTGAGATGCAGTGTTACCACTGTAAGACAAGTGATGCAGACAGAAGACATGCAGTGTTACCACTGTAAGACAAGTGATGCAGACAGAAGACATGCAGTGTTACCACTGTAAGACAAGTGATGCAGACAGAAGACAGACAGTGTTACCACTGAGAAAAATAAATGAGAGAAAACCTCTTGGCGTCGACAGCCACGTTGCTCTCGTCATCCAATAGCAGCTCATCCTCGGGATCCAGGTACGCTGATACATCAAATACATCAAATACATCCAATAGATCAAATACATCGAATATATCAAACAGATCAAATACATAAAACAGATCTAAAACTCAGCAAGGTATATAATCGAGAGAGAGAGAGAGAGAGAGAGAGAGAGAGAGAGAGAGAGAGAGAGAGAGAGAGAGAGAGAGAGAGAGAGAGAGATAGAGAGAAAGAGAAAGAGAAAGAGAGAGAGAGAGACTGGCAGACAGACAGACGGAGAGGCAGAAAGAGAGAGTAAACTAGAACAAGATTTATAACTACTATTCTACTAGTGTATAGGACTGGACTAACCGTTAGGATCTAGCCGATAGGTGTCAGGGTTGATGAGATCGATGGACACTCCAAGGTCGTGCTCTGTGAGCAGCTCAAACTTATAGTTGTGCTCCAGTGACGTAGGGTTGTACTGGACATATCTGTAACAAGAGTCACCCAAGCATTAAGTCATCAGATGTGTATAAGATCATCAGTTGTGTATAAGTCATCAGATGTGCATAAGTATGATAAGTCATCAGATGTGCATAAGTCATCAGTTGTGTAATAATAATAACAATAACACATATTATAGTGAAATGATCAACTACGTTGATATCTATCACTTTTAACACCACATGTTAAATCCATTAGGCAATTTTGTCCATTTTCCGTATAGCCAGTCCAGTGAATGTCAGAGACTTTACTCTCAGCTCAGCGCGGCTGGGATTCGAACCCACGAGGGTTCAATTATAAGTCATCAGATGTGCATACATCATCAGTTGTGCATAAATCATCAGTTGTACATAAATCATCAGTTGTACATAAATCATCAGTTGTACATAAATCATCAGTTGTACATAAATCATCAGTTGTACATAAATCATCAGTTGTGCAGAAGTCAGTAATTACCATGCATTATGTAATCAAAGTTGCTAACAATATTAAAATATTATTGTGAATAATACTTTTCAGAATAAACTGAACTGAAAATTAATGTTTAGCAGAGCAATTCATCAGCTAGGCAATCAATGAAATTGTTACAAAAAATAAATATAACATTATACTAAATTTATTTTGATTCAATTAACAGGAAAACATATAAAACCAATCAAGCACAACAACTCAAATTATTAAAGTATCCTGCTACACATAAAATACTTAACAAATTAAACAAGATTTAACAAGCGCTGCAGTAAAAATATTAAATATATAGCAATTAATATTTTTTAGTAAAAATGATATTTAGTGAAATCCTAACTTAAAATTATTATATCCATAGTAATAATAAGAAATCTGTGGTACCTTTGCGGTTCAAATGGATACACAATGAACTTGGGATCAAACGGAATATCCGGCAGAGTGTTGTTGTATTTTACTCTGCAAACCAGCTCAGACCTGCAAGAAAAACAGACATATCAAACTCAGTGTAAATAATACCTTCAAATGTTACATCACCTAAGTAAATATCAGTCTTTCAGATCAAATGTATATCGCCTCTGGCTGGAGCCAATGGCGATGTTGGTAAGATACTCCACCGTGGATCAGTACGTGCGGGGTTAAAATCCTGGGCTCGCCAGTCACTGACATCGCTATCGAGTGAGGAAACTGACGTTAACATTAGCTTTACAAGCTTTTATCTAATGGATCAGCTGCAGACCGAGTTGATATCACATCAACTAATTTATTTATTCCGTATAGTTACACACATGACATACCGCATGTGTTTACAATGTTTTCTTTCTTAAGTTTCTGTTTTTGAAGTTTTCGTTATTTCCTCCATTCCTTTCCATGGTTATTAGTAATCGTTGCCTTTTGTTGGCGCTTCAATAGCAGCCTGCGCGGATTTAAGAATAACCTCCAACACTCTGGGGATTGTTTACTTTCAAAGCTGTCTACACGCGGTCTTCCAAAGTGGTCGCCCACAATTTACTAACCGCGTGCAGCGTGGCTTTACTTCGTTCAACTGATGCGCAGCTTAACTGAGTGCGCTAAATCCCCCATACAACTAACTGATGTGTGAGTTGGTAGAACGCTTGCCTAGAATTAAGAGGCCAAAGATTCGTAACACCAATCAACTGTCTCTAACAATACGTTTTTGATATGAAAATAGGCTTCAAAATAGCTTTTTAGTTTTAGAGGTAAAGCATTTTGTCAAGGAATGCTAAATGAATGTAAATTAAGTAAATATGTTAAAAAATGATCAGCTACTTTCAGGAACTGTAACTGTTTGAACAGTTTGATACCAGAAATTTCCATTAGGTGAATAATGAATTTTAATGAAAGCTGTATGACTAGTCTCAACATTGCTCAATTTGAAACAACACACATATAAGGCGATGATCTAATCCAAAGGTACAAGCCTGATCAGCAAATGACTAATTTAAAAAAGACAAAAAAATAGAGTACTATCTTCTGTAGTGCACTGCCAAGTGGCAGGTTCAAGGTACATATTCATACTCAAAGTCTGTTTTTTCGCTCTATAAGAGCACTCCTTAGATCAACAAGTTAATCCCTTCACAAAGTCTATGCTTTATCCATACCTTATGTAGCCTATAGCTTGGGAAAAAATATGGCTTCTGAGGTGGTTTCCCGTTGCCTTCCTCAGTCAGGTGGATTAATTATCATTTAATCCTGGGGGAAAATTTTTTTGGGTGAGGTGGGTCCCCTCTTGCCACTATAATAAAGAGATATAGATATATTTCCTTTATTATAGAGTACTATAATAAAGGAAAAAACTTGAAAGTACTTGCTAGTGGAGTTTAAAATCAAGCAGGCCACAAAAATGTTGTACAGTTATCCCATATGGCGTAAAGAGATTACTAACTTTACATTAAATCTAAATACAAGCAAAATTTATTGAAATGAATTAATTTATTCAAGAAAACGTTCAACTATCCTCAAGCTTTGTTAACTTTAAGATTTAGGTAGGATAAGCGTAAAACTAAAAATAATCTTCCTAGAACATTAACTCATAATTATGTATCCGAGATTTCTTGAATTCATTAAATTACATTAGCTAGTGGAAAGCGGAATAAAATAAATTACAAGATATTTATATAAGTTATTTGAAAAGAGGCCTATAGATACATATCCGCAAATATTAGGGTAAATATACACTGTAGTAAACTGAATATCAACAATAGTATCTAACCCATTTAATGCACGTGTTTATATCACCTAGCATGGTTTTACTCTCTGATCAGCTCTCCAAGATCACAAGTAAACGAATACGAATCAACAGAATTGAGAAAGTCTTCAAGATGAAGATCAATAAGACCATTCATTAGCCCAACTTTATAGTGTCGTTCAAGTTAACTTAGTGTCACCTTGATCTTATAATTTACACTTTGATGATTATAGTATATGCACGGTTTCATTGAATTTTTTACTTTAGAATATGAACAGGCGTATAATTACACCGAAAGATGATATAATCTCTCGCTAATGAAATGAATTTTTTTTTTAATAATACAAAGTAAACATTTTTTAATTAGAAAAAAATCACACTAAATTCTGGTTAGGATTTGTTATCTCAACCTTCAAGACATGCTCTAAACATAAAGATATTCTGGCAATTCAAAAAAATTGCACATATATACAAAATTATATAATCTAATTATATCCTCAAAAATATATACTCAAATTGTTGTTGTTATTATTATTATTACATACCGTTTCTCTGTTGCCCCAGTGCTACGACCAGCCCGACCCTCTGGTCTGCCATTGTTCTGCACTGTAGGAGGCATTTGACTGTCGATAAAGACTGCACAATAGTCAGTGCTTAGCACTTGAAAAACTTTCTCGCTCAAATATCCCACAAAAGTAGCGCATATATTTAGTGTCTAGATGAAATTCTAGAACACAAAACAGAATTAATGAAATTAAACAAAATTTTAATATACAACGTCATTATAACATGTTATAGTATCAAACTGTCAACTGATTGAGACTACTTTCAAAACACGTAACTAGTATGCTGTAAATTTAACAAAATAATAATAAGGAACTAAAGTCCCTTATAATTTAACTGATTTTCTCTTCGTAAATTAATTTTTCGCACATTTCTATACGTCACTGTTGATTTTATCGTATAGCAGGCGATTTTATCAAGTTAAAACTAATAATTATTTAGAGAAAAATTGCAGCTTTTCTTCTTCGTGCACTAATTAGGTGTCGCTTGGACGACACTAGTCTCTCCAAATCTCTTTCTTCACTGAGTGCATCGCAGAGTCATACATATCACCATTCGAGAGATTGAATTTGATATTAGATATACCTAAACTTACATCGTCTAATTCAGTTATGTCTACTTCCTAAACCAAGAAAAACTAAAATACAGTAAGATAAAATAATAACAAACCTTTCCTCAAGGTTCGGCATTAGATCAATGACAACAATGAGACCATAGATAGAAAAATGTAAAGTTAGCATTACCACTGTCCAAAACGTTACTTTCAAGATACAACAGTGCTTCTAACGTTCAGCCACACTGTAACAAGTTTATTAATTGCAATAACAGTATTCGACGACAAATCAAATATTTGTATATTTTAAATTATGTTTCAAACACGATGCATATCCAAAAATCATTAAATATATATGGTAGCAAATGTTATACCGTGGAATAGACAAATAGTATGTACTGTATTCAAACCTCAGTCGCTGACATGCTTTAGAAATTAACTCTAAACTTGTCATTTGCCTGTTAAAATTAAAGACATAAAGTGCAGCATAAATTCACGGCGTATTGTAATGTGAAATGATCGACTTAAGTGGATAGCTATCACTTTTAATGCCGCATGGTTAAATCGTTGGGCTTTTTAAACCTTTAACCAGTCCAATGAATGTCCGAGATTTTACTGTTATATCACTGTGGCTGCTAAGATTCAAACCCACGAGTGTTCATATAAGTTAATTTAATTATACTAGTTCGGGAAATCAAGAAGAATAGTAACATCAACTCAATCGTAATTTCGTACCCCATCATATAAAAATTATAAAGTAAATAACACTGCAACAATAAAAAAATTTTGCTGGCGTCCACAGCAACATCAGTAACTATTGTGAGACAAATCCAAACCAGTAAGCAAAAAGAAGGTCCAAAGCTTTGCAAATTTCGAAATCCAGAGAATCAGTCAATAGCTTTAGAAGAGTTTACGAGCTGATAGATTATGCGCATTGAATGGAAACGAGTGACGGAAAAGGTAGCTGATCCTTCCTTGGGCTGTCCACCCGGATTTTGGCTTGCACCGTTTTTGTACCTCTCACTCTGCTCATCGGTTCTAATTTGGTTCCATGTTTGTTTTTTGTGACAACCTCTTTGTTTTGTCTGAGACTTGTTATTCTCATTTAAAGCAAGTTTTACAGGTGTATTGTTCGGTAACCTAAGTAAGTGATCTATCCATTTTAGTCTTCGTGTTTTAATTGCAAGATCCATTTTTTCATTTGTTCTGATGTATAAGTTATCGTTGCTTATAATGTGAGGGTAATATATTTTAAGTATCTTTCTTAATAGACTTCTATGAAATATGTCAATTACGTGTTCCTGTTTTGAAGTTAATGTCCATAGCTCACTATTATATATGTAAACTGGCGTAATATAAGCATTGAATATATTTATTCTTGTTTTCATTGTTATTTTGCTATTTGTTAGTTTCATCTTGTATTTATTAAAAATAGCCATACACAATTGCTTTCTATGCTTTTCTATAATTAATGTATCGTGATATGTTTTTCTATATTTGTAATTCGGTTATTGGTTATTTGAGTAAAATAATAATTTTATACAATTTTAACAGAAAATTGTTTCTATAGATGACTTTCACAGCTGTTAGCCGCGCCCACTTTTAGACACCTGCCGGCATTGGCATCCATATTGGATTACGTTTGTTGATTTTTAGCATTACGTATGTATAGATATATATGCATATAAAAAATAAAATTTCTATGTACGTATACTGCAATTTGTAAAAATGCACACGATTTATTAGTAATATACACAGACAGTGTACCTATGTGCCTCATAAAGTTATATGAACTTACGTATGAAATATATGAGCTCCGATCTTACCGGTACGCCGTACTTTGTAGATTCGTTATGTAGCTAGATTGTATAGTTGAAGACTTAACTTAAATTAATTATACTCGTTCAGTAAGTCTTGAAGACCTGCAACACTAGTCTAGTCGTAGTTTAATGCTTCAATACACAAAGACTGTAAAGGATTCAAATACAAACCTTAAGTCTTAAACTATAGGCTAGTGCAAAAGGCCAAAATTTTCAATATTTTTTTTGTGTACAGATCTATGTATATTCCAATAATTTGACTCTGTTTTGAGAAATTTGACCTTAATCTGCATTACGGAAATGGGAGAAATGGCAGAAGTTTTGCAATTACTAATTTCATCAAACCATTAAAGCTTGCCAACAATGGGCCTATCTTTTATTTCGATTGCTACTTAAATACATAAGTACAAAATAAAACAGAAACACGTACATCGTGCGGACAGATTTTTGTTCCCTTTTCCTTAATTCCACTCATGGAGTCCAAATTTCTGCTATTTCTGCTATTTCTGCCAATTAGCCTGTCCCATGCACTAATTGGCAGAAATGGCAGATATGCTGAAATTACGTGTAACAAAGCTTTCAAGAATCATCATGTGCATTACCAGTTCATTAACCTGTAAGAAAGAGCGCATGTCCATATGTCAGACACAATTTTATACCAAATTAAGATGAAAAACTACTTAAAGATACATATATAGCCGTATATCATATAGAGTTTTCTGCATCAAAATGGCGGCTTTGTAATGTAAACAAAAACTGACGTGGCCATGAAACCTCTCTATTACTCAAGGTTTCACCGGTTCACCAGAAACAGGAAACAGCTGATTTTGCTTTGTAAACAGAAAAGCAGGCTGTTGCACAATTGGGTAGTCATTTCTAATAAATTTATTACTTTACTACAGATTTAGTATAACATATACTTAGGGTTGTTACTCAAATGTGTGAATATTGGAAATTACTGCAAAATCTAACAAATTGAATGCTACTGTCGTCGTCCATGACAACATCGAGTAGTAGTGAGACAAAAAATAAAATTATATTTATCGAATTTCATGAATAAGTTTGTATTAATGCAGTAATACGAAATATTTTCATTTGAACTTTCAATTCATACACTATTGGCAGGACTTAGCCAAATCAGCTAGATAAAAAGTGTATGGTATGTTTTTAACTTCATAATATGCTTTTATATAATTAATGTATCATGATATGTTTTTCTATATTTGTAATTTGGTTATTGGTTATTTGAGTAAAATAATAATTTTATACAATTTTAACAGAAAATTGTACATGTAGAGAGACTCGTAATAATTTAAGACCTATCAAAATAACTGAAATAATATTAAAAATCTAGTCGCTATGAACGAGAATCAGAATGCTGAAGCTGAGAGTTCTCCGGAAAGCAAACAGGCACCACAGAATGAGTCCGAAAAGCAGCAGCTGCAGCAGCTGGAGCAGCAGCAAGAGCTAGGAGAACAGCTGGAACAACAGCTCCATTTGCAAGAACGGGGGAAATCGCAACCGTCAGAGCAACGTGCAGATGGGCTGCAACATAAGCCTAATCGGTACAGGCAGTACGATGATAAGAGTGACAGGAAGACATTGAACATTCACAATAAAGCTCCTCATTCATCTGGATATCAGAGAGAAAATCAGAGAAATAACAATAAACCATCTGGTTGTGGCGCTGCCAATGCAGGTCAATATGGACAGTCAGGAGATGGAAGGTCTCAGAAATCAGTCACAAATCAAACGTCTAAGGATAATACGAGAACTGAGAATAATGGGAGAACAAGCAAACAGAAAAGGCCAAATCAGGTATATTGAAAGTTAAATAGGTAAATTACCAGTTCTATTTTTAAATCTATTTAGTCAAGTTGAATTTAAATAGACAAGTTGAATAAATGCCAATGCTGAATAGCATTGGTTATCCGAACACCACTGCGAAGATTGCTAGTCTAGTGAAAGTTATATCTCACGTCTTAATGTGAGGTTAATAAGATTTTGACTTTACATCAGTATGCAGATATTTTGAATGCTTTGTTTGGTGTTTGTATAGCATTTGTTTATGTTAAACTCTTGTACAAGGATATGAGCTTTGTGGCACTTTAACTAATTCCTATGAGAAAGTCACTCATCTTCACTTCCAGTTTAAATAGGGTCGGGATGAGAAAATTTTGTAGCAATTTAATCACTCAAACAAAGAAATTATAATATTTAGTAGACAAATATTTTTACTGTTAACAGAATTTATCTTTTGAATATTTGTTCACTGATTTGATAGCTTCTTGGCATTATACTGCTCGTTACTTTTAAGATAGTTATGTGTAACTGTTTAATTCCGTTTGAATGGAATAAAAAATAAAGGTTTAACATCCATTTCCTCATCCAGGGATGATGTCAGGGACATCCCCACAGCACATATCACTACAGATCAATTCACACACACCAATCCGCAAAATAAATATGCTGAGGAGAAGTAGGTCCGAAACAAAAGCCGGTCCGGTGATCAAAATTGGTCAGGGTAGACAGGGTAATGTTGTTTAGAATTCCATTCTAAACAACATTAGACTAACCAGCTTCATGCGTCGTAAAAGTTCTTTAATTTATTGTTATGATGAACCTTAGTGTAATGCCTTAAACAAGCATCTGGGCCTAAATTTCACATTGACTAAGCTTTATTACATTTTGAGAGTGATTTATGTGATCTTAGATGATCGTTATTATGATGATTGCTGTTTAAAAGTTTTTAAGGTACTTTTGACAACTATTTAGATGGATGTATTTAAATGAGTTGTGATTCGTATCCCGACCCTAGTTAAACTGGGATTCAAGGTAAGATGATGATGATGATGATGATGATTTAAATGATGTGTGATGTTTGTGCAGCCGAATTTTGCGCCATACATGAAGCAGGAAGAAGTTCAGGAAGGTCTGAAGAGATCTACCATGATACAGGTTATAATATTATACAGTGCAATACGATACAGTTAAATTGTCTCCTAAATATAATAAATTTATAAAGACATAGATATGATACAAATCTGTAAGTTACCTAGTCAACTTAATACTTTTTTATGCTTTAAGACAATTTTGATAGATCTCAGAGGTAGTTTTGTTTAAAATTTCTACTGTAGTATAGATTTACTTTCGCTTTCGAGTGAGGAAACTGACGATAACCTTAGCTTTACCAGCTTTTACTGATTTTAACAATTGTACTGTTCAATGTATGACAAGTGTTAAATGCATGTAAGTATTATATTTGTATTGTTTTGTATTTGCAGAGACTCATAAGATGCATATAAAGTATTATATTTGTATTGTTTTGTATTCGCAGGGACCCATAAGAATAAACCCAAAGAGTTTCCAGGATGCATTTGTTCCACATCCAGTAGGTTTTCTACATTTCATAGGTGCTCTTGTATTTAGTGAAGTCTAAAGTTTATTTACATCTGTTTCCTCTCAGCCCAGTGGCACCATGAGTGCCGGACTGAGCTCATGACGCAGACCATCTTATTTAATGTATTCAATTAAGAGAGCTCTTATTTATTGTTATATTCATATATTTTCAATAATCTTATGTATTATATTTCTGCACAGTGGGTGAATTTCTGTTTATAAGAAAGCTTTGTACCTTTGAAAATATAGCAGCAGTATGAAATCTACTAAACAGTGAAGACTACTCATGAAATATCGCAAGTTATTTCAATATACGGAAATCTTCATGCAATTGTACGAATTCTTGACAAGATAGATTTGTAAATAATAATAATAATAATAAAGGTTTAACGTCTGTTTTCTCATACAAGGATGATGTCAGGGACAAAGATAAATAAATGTAGAATTGTTTTGTGGAGATCATGCTAGTATTCCCGCTCATAATTCTATCCACAGCCACGGACAGATCTATCATTCCTACATGTTTAGTAAGCGGCTTTGATCTGAATGATGAAAGTAAAGCTGGTAAACTGGATTGGTAAAGTGTGGCTGTAGCCAGTGGTGATGTCAGTAAGATATTTGACCACGGATCAGTATGTGCGGGGTTCAAATCCTGGGCTCGCCCGTCATTGACATCGCTTTTGAGTGAGGAAACTGACTTTAACATTAGCTTTACCATTAGCTTTAGAGCCACTGTTAGCATCAGTTTCCTCACTCTGAAGGCTGAAGTTTCCTGAACTAGATATCTGATGTTGAATGTTGGTAGTTTATCCACTGATAGATTGATATCTTCTGATATCTTATGATATCCACTGATAGATCTTGTGATCTCTTGTGATATCCACTAATAGATATTATGATATCTTGTGATATCCACTGATAGATCTTGCGATCTCTTGTGATATCCACTGGTAGATCTTGTGATATCTTGTGATATCCACTGATAGATCTTGTGATCTCTTGTGATGTCCACTGGTAGATCTTGTGATATCTTGTGATATCCACTGGTAGATATTGTGATATCTTGTGATATCCACTGGTAGATCTTGTGATATCTTGCGATATCCACTGATAGATCTTGTGATCTCTTGTGATGTCCACTGGTAGATCTTGTGATATCTTGTGATGTCCACTGGTAGATCTTGTGATATCTTGTGATATCCACTGGTAGATATTGTAATATCTTGTGATATCCACTAATAGATATTGTGATATCTTGTGATATCCACTGGTAGATTGATATCTTGTGATATCTTGATAGGACGGCCACTCTGACGTGTATATATCAGGCGTTACCGACAGGAACAGAGCTCTCAACACAGATGTCGTGTGTGTGCTGCTCTACCCTGAGAGCAAGTGGAAGGTAAGTGTCGCTAATTCAGATTGGAGTATATGTATATGTATGTATATATATATATATATATATATATATATATATATATATATATATACATATATATTTATATATATATATATATTTATTTATATATATATATATATATATATATATATATATATATATATATATATATACACAAATATATATACTGTAGTAAAGAAAAATTCATCCATATATATACAATTTATTTTGAAATCGTATGTGTAAATGTAAATGCTAGTTTATGTGGTTTTTGTATGTGTAAATGCTACAGATAGCATGTGATTTGTTATCTTATGTGATTGATTGTATGTGTAAAAATGCTACAGATAGCGTATGATCTGTTATCTGAAGTGATTGTATGTGTAAATACTACAGATAGTATGTGATTGTTATCTGATGTGATCCTATGTGTAAATGCTACAGATAGTATGTGATTGTTATCTGATGTGATCCTATGTGTAAATGCTACAGATAGTATGTGATTGTTATCTGATGTGATTCTCTGTGTAAATGCTACAGATACCCGCTGATATATTGACTGAAATGAAGAAAAACAAGTGTGATGCTGCTACAAACAGTGCTACCACTCCGGCTAAACAAAAGGGCCCTGTTTTCTACTCGATGGCTGATAGATACGTGAATGTTGAGGACGTCCCTGACGCTGTTAGGGCCAATATACCCACTTCTGCTCTACTCAAAACTGGAAAGGTTTGAATCTGTTAATTCTTAATTAATTAGTTTATTAGTTGATTAATTAGATTGATATAATTGTTATGAAACGAGACTGGTGTTTCAGCTTAGTTCACCATGTATTATTTTTTGTTCTGTGTTGTATAATTTTATATTGTGTACTCTACTTTTGCGTATTATTATTGTGTATTCTTCTTTTCCCTGCCCTAGCTAAAACAAGAATGAAAGGGAAGAAGATAATGGTGATTCTACTGTACTCTGTTGTTTTGCATCCCAGTTGCTAGTTACTTATTTAAGTTTAGTATTTTATGTTGTTATATTTTATTATATTGCCTTGTATTGATTTATGTTGCGCTGTACTGTGCTGTGTCATGTCACTGAAGCGTATTCTTTTATACCTATTCTTATTCCTGTATTCTTCTAGATCTGTATTTTACTGTTTTGTATCTTAGCCGATGTGTATTATAGTCAGTTTATATGTATTGTATCGTAGCCAGTGGCGATGTCGGTAAGTTATTCGACAGCAGATCAGTATATGCGGGATTGAAATCCTGGGCTCGCCTGTCACTGACATCGCTTTCGAGTGAGGAAACTGACGTTAACATTAGCTTTTAACTTTTTTAGCTGCTGTGTATTATAGTCAGTTTGTATGTATTGTATCGTAGCCGCTATGTATTATACTACACTAAGGAATTGCGCTGTGTTGTGTAGGTAGTGTATATAATAGAGAAGAAGCACAGCAGGGCTTGCACTGGGTTCATAAAGCCGCAGCAGAATGGTAACAGAGCGACGTTTCTCTTCTCTCCCATAGACCACAGGTTGCCTCGCCTCAACGTACCGGGTGCCTCCTGTCCTCAAGGTAAAACTTGTCACTAGTTGTCATAATAATAAAGCTAAAAAGCTAAGGTTAACGTGAGTTTCCTCACTCGAAAGCGATGTCAGTGACTGGCGAGCCCTGGATTTGAACCCTGCACATACTGATCCGCGGCCGAGTATCTTACCGACGTCGCCACTGGCTCTAGCCAGTAATAGTAATAACGATCTCCGACAATTTCTGTAGCGGTGTCGTGGCCGGTGTCCGATCTTCGAAACCGCTTTGCAGGTTTCTGGTATGTTGTTATTAATCCTTTCCATGGTTGATCATATCTTTGCTATTGATAGCGCCAATCGGCAGCGAGCTCTGATACAAGATTAACCTTACATGGGCTCAAGGGGATTAGTTATGATAACTAACTGCTCAACCAGTGGTATGATGGATAGGGATTCTGTGTGGGGATCATTATGTGCAGGGTTCAGATCCTGGGCTTGTCATTCGCTGAAGTTCTTTCAAGAGAGAAAACTGATGGCAAAGCTGTTAAAGCTAATGTTAACGTCTGTTTCCTCGAAAGCGATGTCAGTGACGGGTGAGCTCAGGATTGTCATCAGTCATTGATTGATGTTGACTTGTTTCTCTGGTTTCTGATTCACCAGGTTCCTTTGAGAGACCAGATGACTTCAAGCTTGTTCATGGTAAAGATTACTCTCTGTTGTCTCACTAGGTTTCTTTGAGTGACCTGATGACTTGCTCATGTTAAAGATTACTCTCTGTTTGACCAGGTTTCTTTGAGAGACCGGATGACTTCAAGGATACGCTGTTTGTTGCTAGGATTGTAGACTGGAAGGAAAACTCTAATTTTGCTGACGGGTAAAATTTCTTATAATTACTTCTTGTTTATTATCATCATCATCTTCCCTTGAATCCCAGTTTAACCAGGGTCGGGATACGAATAGGTTGTCTCAATACTTCTCAAGACTTCTTGTATATTGTATCCCACGTTAATTTGTGCATTTTGTTGTACACTGCTTGTTTTATTGTATGCAATTGTTGTAGAGTATAGAGATGCTTTTGCTTGATATACTCTATTAAACTTTAAACATTAGTCTCTCCTGGTTTATTCTGTATATGATCCTTCTGTCTGGGAACTTGTTTTGATAAAAATTATTGTACTGATTGTTTGATATAGTTTTGTAGTGTTGATGTTGTGATGCTGTTGTTATTGTTAATGTTGCAAATGTTGTTGTAGTGCTGTTGTTTTTGTTGCTATAGAGAGCTGATAAGAAACCTAGATAGAACCATTGTTGTTGTTGTAGTGATGTTGTTGTTGTAGTGTTGTTGTTGTTGGTATTTATTGTTGTTGTTGTTGTAGCGAGCTGATGAGAAGCCTAGATAGAACTATTGTTGTTGTTGTAGAGATGTTGTTGTTGTAGTGGTGTTGTTGTAGTGTTGTTGTTGTAGTGATGTTGTTGTTGTAGTGGTGTTGTTGTAGTGTTGCTGTTGTAGTGATGTTGTTGTTCTAGTGGTGTTGTTGTAGTGTTGTTGTTGTAGTGATGTTGTTGTTGTAGTGGTGTTGTTGTAGTGTTGTTGTAGTAATGTTGTTGTCGTAGTGTTGTTGTTGTAGTGTTGTTGTTGTTGTAGTGTTGTTGTTGTAGTAATGTTGTTGTTGTAGTGTTGTTGTTGTTGTTGTTGTAGAGAGCTGATGAGGAGCCTGGGCGAGGCAGGACAGATAGAACCAGAGTCGGAGGGCTTCCTGATAGAGTACGGCATCAGGTTAGTTGATTATATGCTTTACTGTTACCAGTATTCAAATACGATATAAATACGATATAAATACGATGCATATGTTGTACAAATACAGCACAGTTGCGATATAAATATGATACAATTGTAGTACAAATACCACGCAAAGGCATTCGTTACATAATCTGATAACGACGTCGGAGACATCCTTAATTCTCTCTTCTAATTCTCTCTTTAACAAAAAAACATTGAAGAATTTCTGACTACTTTCTCTGTGTTTCCTGCAGAGTTGTATTGTCTAATGATTATGATTTGTGATGTGTGCTGTGGGGAAGTCCCTGACATCATCCCTGGATGAGGAAGCGGACGGTAAACCTTTATTATTTATTACTATTACTATTAATATAAGACAAACAAAATGCGACGTAACTATAGAGGGCAAATAAACAAAAATGAATAAAAATAAATGAGATACAAATTACAAATTTTATCTATTTGAATTGACCTAAATTATTAATAATGTCTTTATATATTATTATTATTATTATTTTTATTACTATTATATACAAAGTTAGAAGTAGAGCCGCGAAGTACTGCATCTTCAATCAGCCGTCCTCTAAACGTCAACTAGCTATCCCAGCGTTCTCTATTTAGTTACGAATCTCTATTCATTTAATGAATTCATTTACTGGTATAATTCTCGCCATCCAACTCTGAATTAATCCCAGAATTCCAGGCATCTTCGTCTTCCTCCTCTTCGTCTTCCTTTTATTATTATTATTATTATTATGATTATTATTATGATTATTATTATTACTTTTTTTTTTTTTTTTTTTTTTAATGCCCTGGGCTGTAAAGGTCCCTGGGCTAAAAAATAAGATAAAAGAGACTTTATTTAATTAAAAGTATTTAAAAAGCGATTAAAATAATTCCTCTGCACTCTGGGAAGCCACTTTAGCCAAGGTGCCACTGAAGCAGACTGCATTGAATCGCTGGAGAGCAATAGACAGTCGCTGCCACAGAAAAGATTTTTCGCGCTCTTTCGCGATTTATTATTACTATTATTATTACTATTATTATTATTATTATGATTATAATTATTATTAATATTATTATTATTGTTATTATAATTAGATACGAGGAGTTTAGGGAGGAGGTGCTCAAGTGTGTGCCGGCTGATCTGCCGTGGTCCATTCCTCGTCAAGAACTGGAGACAAGAAGAGATCTGAGGCAGCAGTGCATCTTCACCATAGATCCTGTCACAGCCAGAGACCTCGATGACTCCCTCTCCTGCATTCCCATACGTCCTGGTCTGTTCTGTTACCTACCTTGTGCTGCCTAGTACGTCCCTGACGTTTACTCTCAGTCAGGATATAGGCAGTTAATTTTAAATTTTACCGATTTACCAATCTTTTCCAGCTCTGAGTTGATTGACTGATTGATTGATCGATTGATTAATGATTGATTAATAAATTAATTGATTGATTGATTGATTAATTGATTGATTGATTGATTGATCTATTGATTGATTGATTGATAGTTGTATACAGGCTAGGAGTGCACATAGCTGATGTGAGTTACTTCATAGAGCCTGACTCAGCTCTGAGTTGTTTGATTGATTGATTGATTTACTGATTGATCGATTGATTGATTGGTAGGTGTATATGAGGTAGGAGTGCACATGGCTGATGTGAGTTACTTCATAGAGCCTGACTCAGCTCTGAGTTGATTGATTGATTGACTGATTGATCGATTGATTGATTGATTGATTGATTGATAGGTGTATATGAGGTCGGAGTGCACATTGCTGATGTGAGTTACTTCATAGAGCCTGACTCAGCTCTGGATAGAGAGGCATGCAGTCGCTCAACAAGTGTCTATCTCGTGCAGAAGGTGCTTAGCAATTAAAGTATCGAGTTACGATATAGTTTTCTTAATTTTATTTTACCTTCAACCTTTATATTTGTGTATCATGTTGTAGTAAATTGTAAAATACAGCATCTTAACTAGAAACTAAACAAATAATCAGGAAGAAGAGGGTTACCACAAAAGAGCCTAAGCTCTGTGAAGTAATACAGTCAGTAGCAGTAAAATTTAAATCCCAACCTTAGTTCCTGGCATTCTTGGGATGATGATGATGCTTGATAAATGACTGTAATAATATTTTTATTTGTATAAATATTACTATTACCGTTATTATTAATATTATTTCTGTTATTATTAATAATATTATTCTAAATTTATTACAAAATTATTGCTAAATTTCATTAGAATAATTAGGTAATATAATTTCTAATTATTCTAGCTCTTCCATGTAAATTCTGCTCACTGATATATCTCTCAGATAGCGATATTTAAGCTACGTTACATATGATAGTTATTTGATATTGTAGTGATTTTTACTGTGTGCATTTTATTGTATGTTGCTTGTTTTACTGTAACTGCTGTTACGGTAAAAGAGATGCCTTAGCATGATATACTCTATTAAACATTAAACGTTAATGAAGATCTTTTATTCGTCAATTAGAAAACTAAGAAATTTAACAAGTGTCAAAAATTAAAATTGACAAATTAATATTGATTTGTCTGCCAGGTTATACCGATGTTGCCTAGAGTGCTGTGTGAACATCTGTGCAGTCTAAACCCTAACGAAGATAAACTAACTTTCTCCGTTATATGGGAGATAACAGAAGAGGGTCAGGTATATCATCCTAATCTTCCTATGTATTAAGTCATCATCATCTTCCCTTGAATCCCAGTTTAACTAGGGTCGGGATACGAATAGACTGATTCAAATCGTCTCTGTCCTACATCATATCATCAGTAGATCTCCTATTTGAGACTTTTCCTTCCTATGTATTAGGTAGGTCTGCGTATGAACATTTAGCGGATGAACATTAACTATTAAATTGTAATTAATTAATTCCCTGCTATTAAATTTATAACTGCTATTATGTACATGTACATTTACCTGTGTTTGCCTGTATGTACCTGCATGTGTTTTTCAAACTGTGTAAGATTCTGCGTCGTGTAAGATATCATTGCAAATTAAATAAAATTATTATTAAATTATTATTAAATTAGAATGTCTCAATGGCGTAGGGATAACGTTATAAAGTTTTAATGACAGATCCTGAGGTGAATTGAACCCTCGTGGGTTCGAATCTCTGCCGCGCTGATCTAAGAGTAAAATCTCGGACATTCACAGGACTGTATACGCGGAAAATGGACTAAATTGCCTAACGGTTTAAACTTGTGGAATTAAAAAGTTATATCAACATAGTTGATCATTTCACTATAATATGTGTTTACTTTTGCATTGTAATAAACGAAGAATAATAATAATAACTTTTATACGTTGTCTTCACTCTGAACGCTAAGCGACTCTCTGTTTTCTAGACTCGCAATCTTCTTTTTATGGAACTCTAAAGCATTCAGTTACTTGGTTTTGGATGAAATTTGTTACAGATACTGAGTGAATGGTTTGGTAGAACTGTTATCCGATCTTGTGCTAAGCTGGGTTACAACCATGCACAGGTAGGCTTTCATCAGTACCCTGTACTAATAAATTCTTATAATATATGACATTATGTTAACATTTGGGTTCAGTAAAAATTTTTAATGTATTAACATTTATTCACTTACAGAAGAATTTGGTAGCAATCTGCAGCATGCACATTTCATACGGCAATGATGCAATCCGTTTATAATTAAATAATCTAGACTTAATTAGCTGTCAGTTTGACCGTGTGCCAATATTTAGTTCGATTTACGATTCATCATCATTTTTATAACTAATTAGTTTTCTGCTAACAGCGCATTTATATTTAATTAGAATGACAGGAATGTGTCTAGCTGTTTAGAAGTCAATACTGAGCATGTCTATCTTGATAGCGTATATATCTATGCTGAGTAGGGTATGATAGAAGTCAATACTGAGCAAGTCTACTCTTGATAGCGTATATATTTATGCTGAGTAGGGTATGATCGAGGAGCCGACACGTGATTGGACGGAATCAGAGCTGCCGGAGATCTACGGAGGATTTACATCCAATCAGATCAGGGATACTGTGCTGCGTCTAAACAAGGTATGTACATTTAACTGTGTGCACTTACTGATAGCTCAGACTCTACGTAAGAACAGATTTGATGATTTGTTGACACTTACAGATAGCGCAGGCTCTACGTAAGAGGAGATTTGATGATTTGTTGACACTTACAGATATCTCAGGCTCTGCGTAAGAAGAGATTTGATGATTTGTTGACACTTACAGATAGCTCAGGCTCTACGTAAGAGGAGATTTGATGACGGAGCGTTGAGATTGGATCAGATCAAGCTTCAGTTCAGTCTCGACAAAGAGACAGGACTGCCCAATGGTTGGTCCGTTTACGAGCAGAAAGACAGCAACAGGTTTGTGTGCGTGGTTGCTGTATTCCTGTGTGCGTGCATACATGTATGTACTAGATTAGTTTGGGCACTGTAGTGGTCTACAAGATGGCTGTAAGCAGGTGTATGTATTGATAATGCTGGGTGCTTAAAGGTGACGAGTTACGTGTATATAATGTAACAAGTTGAATAGTGAAACATTGTTGATGCAAGTGTCTAACATCAATTTATTGAATAGACAAAAATATATGGGTTTTAAAAATGAGATATTGATATATTAACTTCACTCTTGTTTTTCTCTTTCAACATTCTCTAGCAAGCTAATGTGACTGCTGCACTTTAGATATGTTGTTGTTGTTGTTGTTGTCTAGGCTGGTGGAAGAGTTTATGTTACTAGCTAACATGACTGTAGCACGTAAGATCTAATGTTTTGTTGTTGTTGTTATTTAGGCTGATGGAAGAGTTTATGTTGCTAGCTAACATGGCTGTAGCACGTAAGATCTAATGTTTTGTTGTTGTTGTTGTTTAGACTGGTGGAAGAGTTTATGTTGCTAGCTAACATGGCTGTAGCACGTAAGATCCACTCGAGCTATCATAACTTGGCTGTACTACGTAGACATCCACCACCTCAGACACGTCAGATAGACGACCTGGTAAGTGTGCTCGACTGAGTGTATTGTGTGTATGTTAATAATAATAACAAAGGTTTAACGTCCGTTTCCTCATCCAGGGATGATGTCAGGGACGTCCCCAACAGCACACATCACTACAGATCAATTCACCCAGACCAATCTGCGAAGGAAATGTGCTGAGAAGTAAGGTCCTAAACAAAAGCCAGTCCGGTAATCAAAAATGGTCAGGGTAGATTTATTATGTCCCTGGTGGGAAAAGGTAAGTCTTAAGCTTACTAGAGAATGTTGAAAGAGAAGAATAAGAGCAAAGTTAATAATATTTATAGTTATAATAATAATAATAAGTGAATTTATCTGAGCGCCGCTCTATGCACTATACCACAGTAGCTCTTATAGAGTTATTTATTCGCGCAATTGAACTTAAGCTTCTTCAGAAAGCTCAGAAGAGACAGCTCCTCTGGCATTCCTTTAAAGTTGTCCCACTAGAGATTAGTAGGTGCGGGTTCAAATCCAGTGCTTGCTGCTTCAGTAGCATGATTTTATAGAGGAGACTGACATTAGACTTGTCAGTATCGGTAGCATTAATATTAGCATTAGCATTGATGTTTCATTAACAATGAAACATCAATGAATAACCTTAGGGGTTTACTTTCGTAAATAAATATTTATTTATTTGTTTATTAATAATTAATTTGTATAAAAAAATATTCCTAATTTATTTAACTAATTTTCTAATTGATTGATTTACTGTCTGAGTAGCTAATTTAATTGAGTATTGGTTGATTTTTTCAATTGTTATTTGTTATCACAGTTGGACACTTGTAACAGTGTTGGCATAGAGTTGGACATCAGTTCTGCAGGATCTCTACAGGTGGGGCAATCTGTTTTCACTTTTACCGGAAGCACTCTGGTTGTGTTCCACTTTTTCTAATTTTTTTCTGGTTTTTTTTCTGGTTTTCTCTGGTATTCCATTTTTACCTGAAGAACTCTGGTTTTATTCCACTTTTACCTGAAGCGCTGTGTTATTCTCATTTTTATTTGTTTAATGCTATGTAATAGATAGAAGAATGATATGTTTATCCAACTAACCTTATTTGATATGATATACAACTGATCATGTATTTGATATGATATACAACTGATCATGTATTTGATATGATATTCAACTGATCATGTATTTGATATGATATACAACTGATCATGTATTTGATATGATATTCAACTGATCGTGTATTTGATATGATATACAACTGATCATGTTTTTGATACGATAGAAATCTCTGAGTAAACTGGCCGGTACTGATGAGATCTCTCGTGGAAGACTTCAAGTTGTCATATCTCTGTGCAGTAAACCTATGCAGGTGCCTCTATACATGTGTTATGTTGTTTAGATATCACTGATTGTATCTCTCTGTGCAGTAAACCTATGCAGGTACCTCTATCAATCAATCAATCAATCTATAAGAAGTTAACGTGAGGTTCCTCGCCATAAGGCAATGTCAGGGACGTCTTTTGCAGACTCTACACTTACAGGCGCCAATGCTCCACACGATGACGGCTGAGTACTGAGTACTCTATTCGTGTGTTCAATTGTTTTGAACACGTGGATTGCGCTCATTCTAACGTACTTAGTTATTAAGTAGGAGATAAGGTGTTCTATTCACAATTGGATTAGCCTCTGATGCTATCTTTGAACGAATTTAAATTTATTTTGTGTACAGATGTCGCTGTATTTCTGCTCCTTGTATAAATGTGTGTACAGATGTCGCTGTATTTCTGCTCGTTATATAAATGTGTGCACAGACGTCGCTGTATATCTGCTGGTTGTATAAATGTGTGTACAGATGGTTGTATAACTGTGTGTACAGATGGTTGTATAAATGTGTGTACAGATGGTTGTATAAATGTGTGTACAGATGGTTGTATAAATGTGTGTACAGATGGTTGTATAAATGTGTGTACAGATGGTTGTATAAATGTGTGTACAGATGGTTGTATAACTGTGTGTACAGATGGCGCTGTATTTCTGTACGGGCACGGTAGAGGATGAGGAGGACTACAGACACTACGCACTCAACGTGCCGTTCTACACTCACTTCACTTCACCAATACGACGCTACCCGGATGTGCTCGTACACAGACAGCTAGCTGCTGCTCTAGGTATGTAGCGCTAAGTACTCTAATAGACCTAATTTAATATACATTTATAAATTTAATACATTTATTTACAAATATTAAGTTTTGTTTGCTTACTTGTGTATATTCTCGTCTATTTTTTGATTCTAAGATAATGTTATTATTCAGTTTTAAAAAAATCCTATAATAAAATGTTATAATTATAATAAAATGTTGTAATTATAATGAAATCTTATTATTATAATAAAATCTTATAATTATAATAAAATCTTATCAATTATAATGAAATCTTATTATTCAGAAAGTTTGTTGATTAGAGAGAGTTTCTAGAAGTGATTAATTTGCTTTATATTCATTTCTTTATTCGTCAAAAACAGACAGGATCAAGATGATGCTTTATGCGAACCTTGTGATTGTTTTATTGAATAATTGAATGAATTGCAATGAATGATTTACAGGCAGACTGGATTTAGTGGTTGATTAATTAAATTTAATTAATTAATTAAATTTAATTATTAATTTAATTAGTTGATTAATTTAACTAATTGGTCTATTGATTGATTGATTGATTGATCGTTACTCTAGGCTTGAAGGAGCTACCTGAAAACCAGACTAAGGAGTCACTAGCGAGGTGGACTGAGCACAGCAACGACATGAAGACTGCGTCAAAGAGAGTTCAAGAGCTGAGTACAGAACTCTTCTTCAGCGTCTTCATCAAGGTTCTTTGTTCTGTTCATGATAACAATAATAATAATAATAATAATAATAGCCTTCGACAATTTCTAGAGCAGTGTCATGGCCAGTATCCGGTCTTTGAGATCTCTTTACAGGTTCCTGGCAGGTTATTATTAATCCTTTCCAGGGTGAATCATATCTTTGCTAATGATAGCGCCAATCGGTAGCAAGCTTCGATACAAGATTAACCTTCCATGGCCCAAGGGGATATCCATCTCAACTTGACTGACCTGGGCTATGAGCCCAGGCCACTTGTATCTGAGTCGAACACTCTAGCATTTACGCCATATCCCCTCCCCATGATGACATCTAGCACTCTGTCTCAAGTTTAGATAAGACCTGTTTGAAAGTCTTTACTAACTGATCTCTGGTGTTATTAATTGTCTTGATGTAAGTCGTGACCTTGCAGGCAGTTGTCCAAGTTGATATCTGACGTTCTAAACGTAATTTGAATTCTTTGCTACAATGACTTTCTCCCTTGATCTCTCTTTAAGCAGGTTTTTGTCGCGTATTATATAGGACTTCATGACCTCTTTGTACAATTTGCCTGATTGCGTGGTTGGTTATGCGATTGTGATCGACTTATTGATTGATTGATTGATTGATTGATTGATTGATTGATTGATTGATAGAATGATTGATTGATTTATTTATTTATTGATTGATAGATAGATAGATTGATTGATTTATTGATTGATTGATTGATTGATTGATTGTACAGGAGTGTGGACCTATAGATGCTATGGGCACAGTTATGGGAGTGCTGGATAAGTCGTTTGATGTTCTCATCGTGCAGTTTGGAGTCATCAAGAGAGTCTACTGTGAGGTCAGTCACTTCAATTCTTCTTTTTCTCATCCTCTGATTGCATATCTCCCAACTTCTCTCCAATCAAGAATTGTGAAGAAGTTGTCTCTTATCATAAATTTAATCGTGAAATGGATGGGAAAAATATTACCAGTTAGGTCGAGACATGTGAAAAAATTGTTATTCGAATTATTCGACAGATTGCTCGTTTCCGACGACGACGATGATGATAATTGCAATACATAATATATAGTGTAATATAAATGGTACACACGTCTATGTTAGCCGATTGAAATTCTATTTCTAGTCAGGTAGCTTGTTTTTATCCTAGTTAATTAATTAGCTTGTTTTTATCCTAGTTAATTAGCTTGTTTAACATCCTAGTTAATTCTCTTGTTTTTATCACACACAGCAACTTGCTCTCTCGTCGTACACACATGATAAAGAGAGTAAACCGGCGAGTCTGGAGCTCGTGTGGGCGCCCTCCAGTGATCAACCCAGCGCGACCAAGTCCCTGCCTGCTGTCAAACAAACCATCTCCGTCTTCACGAGGCTGCCCTGCCGTCTAGTAGCCGGCAGTGAGGCGCTCAAGTGGAATGTACGTATCGTTCTGTCTACTAGTCAGTCAATCAATTAATTAATCAATTCATGAATCAATCAAACAAACCATCTCAGTTTTAAGATGCCTATTCGCCTAGTGGCCGGTAGCTTTATGGATGGGGGTGTAATTGTTAGTGACTGGAGCCAGTGGCGAAGTCGGTAAGACACTCGACCGCGGATCAGTATGTGCGGGGTTCAAATCCAGGGCTCGCCCGTCACTGACATCGCTTTCGAGTGAGGAAACTGACGTTAACCTTAGCTTTACCAGCTTTACCGGCTGGTAGCTTTATGGGTGGGGGTGTAATTGTTAGTGACTGGTAGCTTTATGGGTGGGGGTGTAATTGTTGCGCTGCTTCAATCATTGATATTGCAACTAACAATTCCTGTTTAAAACGTGAGTTTGTGTCATCGACTAAACACTAGATGATTTGAAAACTTAGTAAGAGGCGACCAACGCATACACGGCATTGAAAAGATATGTAGCGATTTTTGAAATGACTTTCTGTTTTAGAAAAATAGATCGCTCATATTATATACGTGCAAAGGTCTGGCTGCTTCACTGGTTGTGGCTATTGGTCTCTAGGCTGCCTGACTCTTCATTTATCTTTTAGAGCTACAGTGTCATACTGGAGTCGCGCTTAGTTAATAAGCCGATAAATTGATCATCATGCATCATCATCGACTGATTCATTTATATTCATCCGCTGGAATATTTTGGATCTCTTTCGAAATGAACCGTTAATATGTGTGTCATTAAAGTTCTGTGACGTTCTGATAGCACCAGTGCGCAGTAGATTATAATATAATAATAATAATAATAATAATAATAATATTCTTTTTAATAATAATAATTCTTAATAATAATAATAACAATTCTTTTAAGCAGCTGGATGGCCTCGAGTAGCCGGGCGGCGATTCAGCACGTATTGCTCGAATCGTATTATCAAACTTCGAGTTCTTTACACCCAGTGTAACAAATTTTAAAATTAAAAATAAATCAAATAATAATAATAATAATTAATATTATAATAATTTATGGTTATGCAATTATAATATAGATAATGATTGACTGTTTTTGTGCAGCTTGAGATACCGCACCCCGGTGCAGTGGAGTGAAGATGAACCTATTCATCGCCTCTGATCTCTTCGTCTCTCACTGTACTCTATGTCGACATTAAAAGAGATCATAGCAGGATATGTTTGATTGAAAGGTGTCCAGATAAACTACCTGTAAATTTTCACTAGGAAAATTTTTGCAGACTAATAAGGCTTCTGTGTGAAACTTAGTTTTATATGCAAATCATTTTATTGTTGAATTCTAACAGATTACATTAAAAATATTTTATTTTATTGTTGAATTCTAAAAGACAACTTTTGTAGTAGGTAGATTTGTAAAGTACTTTCTGATAAATGTTCTGCTCTATTTAATCTGTTTGTTCTGCTCGATTTAATCCATTCTAAAAAATGTAAAGTTTAATGTTCAGTAAACTGATAGGAGTAACTGTGTTGATGTCTTGTAAATTTTTCTAGTTATAATAAACGCATGTGAGCTTCTAACATTTGTAAGTAAATCTCACTTATGCTCAAGAAGTAGAAAAGCCATAAATCTACTTTAACGTCGGTTTCCTTAAAAAAGCTGGTAATGTTAACGTCAGTTTCCTTACTCGAAAGCGATGTCAGTGACGGGCGAGCCCAGGATTTGAACCCCGCACCTACTAATCCGCGATCTAATATCTTACTGATGTCCCTTATCAATAGGGATACCGTCATGGAAGTGTGGCTGGGTGCTTAGCACGCTCGCTACTCGGTCAGAACTACTAGGGACTGAAATGATTGAGTTGTGGAGCGTTTCTTTCATGATTTGAAGTTTTAAATTAGTTTCATTCATGATTTGTTGAAGAACTAATAAGCAGGTGATTATACAGCAGCAATAGAGGCAGCTTCTATGTTGTAGTCTAAGGGTTTTATTTATTCTATTTATTCAATGTTTTAAGCTGCATGTATACAAGGTTTGTCCTAGAATAGTCCGCCCAGCAAAGATTTGATATTCTATTTTTCAAGTTTGAATGACCCGGTGTATAGTATATTCTCAAATATTTGTCAGATGAAGGCATCTAAATATGCAATATTTAGTTTTGCTAGGAGGGCTATTTTTGACTTACTTTATTCTTACTATATTCTGCTGTTTGTAGTTAAGTTATTGTTGTTGCAGTGTATCTGCTGTATTACATTTATAAAAATTGTATCAATTAATATTACATAAATTAATAATTTATAACTTTAGTGACAATTATTGAATTGATTCTGGTAATGAAGTACACGTTCAACGTCAATTTCTTCAACTGCAGACGATGTAAGAGACGAAACTTTAAATAAATTTTAAATGCTCAGCATTCATTTCAAATACTCTAAATTCTCAGTGCCTAAGTCGTACTTGCTAGCGAAGCTCTGAAGCAATCACAGCAGCCTAACTAGTACGCAATAGAGCTGATGTTTTTATCTTAAAACGATAATGATTTTTTTTTAAAGTTACATTTTTTCTGTTTAATATGTTCATAAGAGACGCACTTGACGAACTGAATCGTTGAGCTGTGGGGAAATGAAAGCTGTACGGCTAAATTTAAGGTCCGTTTCCTCACTCGACAGCGATGTCCGTGACGGGCGAGCCCAGGATTTGAACCCCGCACATACTAATCCGCGGTCGAGTGTCTTACCGGATCGCCACTGGTTCCTCTTCTATGGACAGATAGGTTTAGATAAGCTCTGAATAAAAAATGTCAAACTAATGTTAACGTCAGTTTCTTCGCTCGAAAGCGATGTCAGTGACAGGAGAGCTCAGGATTTGAATCCCGCACATACTGATCCGAATGGCGTTGTCGAATATCTTATCGACAACGCCACTGGCTCCAGCCGATGGTGATGTTGGTAAGGTATCCAAGTAAACGTAAGCAATACGTCGTGTCACTGTGATAACAACAACATGTGATTAGCATTGATAACGTTTGATTTATTTTTGTTAACGCTGTTTATCTGTTAACCTCCCTCCATATACAGTTGTTCAGTACAAATTACTACAAATTTAATAACTCTCCAAGACAGTAAAATAAAATCATTATATTTCAAAAATAAAGAGATTAAATGAAACGTACTTCAACGTTTATATCTGATAGTTTATGGTGTCACAAGATCGCTGTCAGACATAGTCTAGCTGGGATTCAAACCAACGATCTCTTGCTTACGTGGCAAGCGCGCTACACTGGTCTCACCGGTGTAGCAGTCTTTTATTAATATTAATTTATTATTATTATTATTGATTATTATTATTAATTATTATTATTTTTGAAATATTATTTTATTATTTTTATTATCAAGCAAGTTGTTTCTTGGCTAAAGCAAAATTTATCTTCAACTGCAACAGTTTCTGTGAGCAACCGAAAGCTGTATAAACTTTATCCAGCTGGAATTTACTCGTTAAATTCACCGCAGTGCAGAATGTGCATTGTATTGCATTAATATAATAGATGTATTAATATTATTAATATTAATACATCCTCCTGTTATCTTTTATAAGTATTAGCATTGCAACTATATGATCCAAATACACAGGAAATGGCTATGAGCAATACCTACACGAGATACAGGCTCGTCATCATCATCTAGCAAGGCAGAGGAACAACAAAACGAAGCAACATGGCGAATAAATTAATAGTTAGTACACGCAAGCAGTCTGTAGGCTTGGAAAATAGGATTATGTAGGCAACGGTGAAGAGAGGGTAATAAGCACACATTGGGGTAGTAGGGCACATTACAACTTCTTTTGATAAAACCACTTCAATAATTATAATTAACAATTGCTTACTACACAACTGAAACGGTTGCAACTCTTATAAATATTTTACAAAATACTCAGTACAATTCCCAGCAGTATAAGAAGATCAGTTAAAGTTTTGCAATCCAAATTAGGATTTCATCCGTTCTCTACCATTGCAGAGATAAAGTGAAAATAAATTTATCCAAGAATTCCGTATGAGAGGGAGAATGAACCGAGGTTGATGTGGGATAAAATGCAGAAGGAAGATAAAAGAGGCAAAAGCTCAAAGTATTCCTTCATTGAAATTGAAGAGTTTAGATAATATTTGAGAAAAAATCAAAAGGTTTTAAATCTATGAGGTACAGATATGGTAGGTTTTCTACATTTTAAACTACGGGATTCTAACTTGAAGAAATTCTAAAGTATATTTAACAAATCACATCATACTAACATTAAGCTTTAACATCAGCCTCAAGCGACCCTTGCCTGCTATCGACTGAAGCCAGTGGCGATGTCGGTAAGATACTCTACCGCGGATCAGTATGTGCGGGTTCAAATCCTGGGCTCGCCCGTCATTGACATCGCCTTCGAGTGAGGAAACTGACGTTAACATTAGCTTTTTTCACAAGTTATTTAAAATCTCCATCAGAAACAAAACATCCAGACAGTTATTGCAGTCAATCACAAGTCTAGACACAAAACATCCCAACAGTTAATGCAGCCAATCACAAGTCTCGACACAAAACATCCCAACAGTTAATGCAGCCAATCACAAGTCTCGACACAAAACATCCCAACAGTTAATGCAGCCAATCACAAGTCTAGACACAAAACATCCCCACAGTTAATGCAGCCAATCACAAATCTCGACACAAAACATCCCAACAGTTAATGCAGCCAATCACAAATCTTGACACAAAACATCCCAACAGTTAATGCAGCCAATCACAAATCTCGACACAAAACATCCCAACAGTTAATGCAGCCAATTACAAGTCTAGACACAAAACATCCCAAAAGTTAATGCAGCCAATCACAAGTCTCGACACAAAACATCCCAACAGTTAATGCAGCCAATCACAAGTCTAGACAGAGCGGCAGTTCTAGAATCCCTTTTTAACACGCTGCGGTAGAATCGTGTCCTGAGCAGACTTGAGAAATGAGAGGAGTCCGACGCGCTTGCCCTTCCGTCGGAAGTAGTTTGATACGATGTCACCGTCAGTGTCTGGAACAAAACAATAGCCAGGTAGAAACAAGATACCGAACAACACCATACAGTAAATAAACCACAGTATAATATATGCCATAGATGGTAGATCTGAGGAAGGCAATGGGAAACCACCTCAGAAGCCATACTTTTCCCAAGCTATAGGCTACATAAGGTATGGATAAGGCATAGACTTTGTGAAGGGATTAACTTGTTGATCTAGGGAGTGCTCTTATGGAGTGAAAAAGCAGACTTTGAGTGTGAATAAAGAGACAAGATAAAGAGCAACACCATACGGTAAATATACCACAGTATAATATACACCATAGGTTGCAGATAATAATAATAATAAAAGCTTAACGACCGTTTCCTCATCCAAGGAAGATGTTAGGGACGTCCTTACAGCACACATCGCTACAGATCAATTCACCCAGACCAATCTGCAAAAGCAATGTACTGAGGAGAAGTTGAAAGAAATGAGCTGGGGAGTCTGCATTTAGATACAGTACAAAGTAGCTATGAATTTCTGTAAATAACACTGCCATTTAAATAACAAAGCGGAAAATGCAACAAAAATGCTTATGTAATGAAGGCATTCCAAAAATAGACTTGACAGTTTATTTGAAACTATTTATTCAATGATCAATTGTTCCATTTCAAAAATGACTGATGTTAGTGATGACAAGTTGATTAGAGACTGAACTGACGTATGGCGACAGAGAATATAGTTTATTGGCCGAGAGAGTCAAAGTGTGCACATGATAGCTTAGAAGATTGATTTAACCGACTTATTATGAGAGGATGTCGTTGGGGGTGGTTGAGGTTAAAAGGAAAAGTAGTAGGTTGATGTTAGTAATTTCATCCCGACCCTGGTTAAATGATGATGATGATGATTAACAGCAGAAATATGGGCACCACTAACCAGACTTGACTTCGGGCTGAACAGACGTTGGTAGAACGTTCTCATTGGCTGAGAGAGAGACAAAGAGAGCGAACGGTACGAGCCAGAGGCATAGCGTGAAGAACGCGAGTACCTAAACACACATACATACACACATACATGTACATGCCCAAATACACTTAACAAGTTTGAGATGTCACTACATTATCAAGTCGATATTTTATAACTTCAGCAAATTTCACAGGAATAGCCATGATATTATCATCACATAATTGAAATAATAAATTTGTAGTAGACTTGAAAATTTCCTTTCAGAAAATACACTGTTTTATACAAATTTCTAAAGGAAAATATTTTAGTCTATTTTTCTATTTATGTTAAATATTTAAGTAATTAATTAATTTAATGGTAATTTATTAGCTAAACTGTATAGAGACAGCCATACCTCTGAGAACGGGTACCACACTGATGAGAAAAACTGAAATGCCAGGTAATGGTTCACTATCAGCAGCACTGCAAAGGTCAACAACAACAACAACAATGTAATCCATAGCTCAACTGAAGTATCACATCTCTCATTTTCTCTATATTTCTCTCTCTCTTTATTTCTCTCTCATTCACTCTCTCTCTCTCTCTCTTTACCTCTTTCTCTCTCTCTCTCTTAGTATACTGCCTAGCTGAAGTCCTGCGGTGTATCAATATTCCACTTTTATCTATCTAACTTCACTTTTCATATCCAAATATGAATGTAATATTTAATTGTCAATAACTCCCAGTCCAATAATGCAATATAATCCACTGAATCATACTATACAAGTGATCATAAGAAGTCAGATAGAAATCATTTTAACTCTTCACACAGGAATTTAGAACTTAAATCACACCTCAATTATTTAGAAGCGAATAAATATTAGGAACTGAACAATGGAAACTTTTGTTTGTCTATACTCTGTTTTCACATCAAATATTGAATGCAATATTTAATTATCAACAATTCCTAATGGCACAATATAATGCAATAGAAGTTACACAAGCTATTATAATAAGTTAGGTATCAATAGTTTGACCTTTTTGTACAGTAATTTAGAACTTCAATCACACTGAAATTATTTAGAACTGAAGAAAAACAAGGACACTACGAACAGAATATTAGAAACTGACCAGTAGCGAGTATGAACGATGGAGAGAGAAGCTCTGTGTATGGGAAGTTCTGCATGATTAGATAATACGCTACGTTAGAGGCCAGGCATCCACCAATCAGAGACCAGGGCAGGTCCTCAAATACAAAGAATCCGCACAATAGCACCGTCGTAGCCTATCAACCAATCAACCCATAAACAATAGCACCGTCGTAACCTATCAACCAATCAACCCATAAACAATAGCACCATCATAGCCTATCAACCAATCAACCCATAAACAATAGCACCATCGTAGCCTATCAACCAATCAACCCATAAACAATAGCACCGTCGCAACCTATCAACCAATCAACCCATAAACAATAGCACCGTCATAGCCTATCAACCAATCAACCCATAAACAATAGCAACGTCGTAACCTATCAACCAATCAACCCATAAACAATAGCACCGTCATAGCCTATCAACCAATCAACCCATAAACAATAGCACCGTCATAGCCTATCAACCAATCAACCCATAAACAATAGCAACGTCGTAGCCTATCAACCAATCAACCCATAAACAATAGCTCCGTCATAGCCTATCAACCAATCAACCCATAAACAATAGCACCGTCGTAACCTATCAACCAATCAACCCATAAACAACAGCACCGTCGTAACCTATCAACCAATCAGCGCACAAATCTATAAATTAAATCTCAGCTTACAATTAAATTACTTAGAAACTCACCAGTTTGTATAACTATATTATTTTAAAAATAGAATTAGTACTTAGTTGCTATCAAGTGATAAATTATGCAATTGAATTACTAGATGACTTTCATTTACTAGCTATTTACTATAATTTACTGAAGCTACTTTGTACATATATATATTTTACATCACTGGTCTAATCACATCGGCCTTTGCTTGCCTATGAGCTGTTCCATAGGCAGTTGAAGACCTATCTTTTCTGTCTCTCTTTTCCATCCAGTGTCCATGAGCAGCGACCTGTGCCTAAACTACCTTTTCTTTAATTCCCTTTACTTTGGACTGATTTTCTGGATTTTGGAATTTGCACCATTTTTAGACCTTCATTTTGCTTGCTGGCTTGATTTTGTCTAAATAGTGCTCAATGTTGTCAAATGATGACTGTAGCACTCTAACTGTTATTAATCACTCTAACTGTTATTATTAGAAGACGCACCAGTATCATGTATCTGATGATCTTTCCCGTCATCACTGTATACTCCTCAACCAACTCAGCCACATAGTACAGACCTGCCGCTGAAATACGCCAAAAGTCGAAAGAAATAATTAAAATTCAATATTGATATTGTAATGTAATTTGTATGTAACTCCTTAACTAGAAAGCAATGCAATATTAATTAATGATTAATTACTCGAAACCTTTGGTTTTTCTTTTCTTATGTTCGATTTTAGAATGCATAATCAGAGAAACCAGGGTAGACTAGATGCAGGAAAAATACCAACAACACAAGTGAAGTGCTCATCATCCACGGCAAAATTAGGCACTATGAAGTCAAAGCCAAGTCGAAAGGCCGAAAAGGATTAATTGAACTTTAAGTATCAGATTCTCAGCAAGAAGGCCAAGGATGAGTTAGATGATAATAATCAGCGAAACCATTGAGGCAATTAAATACTATCACGCCTAATTTTAATATCTTCGTAGGGCATATTAAATCATAATCATTCAACAAGTGCTGCAAAATATATACTCAAAAGATGCAAAAAACTGAAGCAAAGTTCAGCAGAATTATGACCACAAAATTGAAGCAATATCGTTATAAGTTACAAACATTGATAACGATAAACCTTCGACCATCGTTCAGTTTAATAAGCTAACAAGTACGGCCTACGATAAAAGGCAACGGTGAAAACCCATTTCTTACGGCAGTGCCGTTAGTTTATATGTTGCTTTCGTTATTCAAACAAATACAATATGCTAATTATTTATTGTGAATTCTTAGAGATCTCACCCAGTGAGAGAGTGATGAAGCAGATCTGAACGACCAGGGCGAGCCAGCTCATCAGGTAGAGCCACATTTTCTCTGATTTTACTTTATTTACTTTTATCAAAAATAAACAAACCACTGAACGCTGCTGCCACGTGGAAAAACTCAGAGTTCTCATGTGAAACCGGTTATTTTGTGACAAATATGGCACCTCTCGGCTCGGTGTTAATGTTATAGATCTAAACTCACATTCAGGGGCGGATCCATGAATTTTTTAAGAGGGGGACCCGAGATTTTTATTTGAGAGTGTACATGCAGATTTTTTGCTTACGCCCCCGGGGCGCCTTCTTCGGGACATGTGACTCAACCAGAAAAAATGAGGGGGCTTAAAATTTTCAATTTTTCAGCATTATGCGCTCGGCTCAGAGTGAGTATCTTACCCTCCCCCCACCCACTTATAGCCGTACTAAAGTGAGAGGTAAACCTAAAATGCCTAAAATAGTAAGTTAATTTTTTCACCTCGGATGAAACTCAGCGGATCTGGACCTACTGTAAAAGTGACCTATTTTTGGCAGAAGGTGGGGGGAGGCTTAAGTCACTCGCTCCCATCCTAGGCTGTTTGCACCACTGCTCCGGAACAGAGTTCAGATTATTTACTTACACCTTTTTTTCTCTTATACAGTGGTTAAAGTGAAAATTGAGAGCTAGTGAAACGGTCAACATTTTTCGGGCCTCCTTCCATTAAATGGCCCCTAGTGGGGCCCATATTTAAAAAAATTTGAGGTAGTTGGACTTTTCTAGTTCCCTCTCGTACACCCCTAACTCCCCTTACGCCCTTCAAACATATTTACGCCTAGAAATTGCCATAGAAACAATGAAAGTCTAGTTTTAAAAACTTATTGTTGGGCCTAAGGGGGGCCGGGCCTCGTGGGCCCCCCCTGGATACGCCACTGCTCACATTAATAATAATAATAACAAAAATTAGAGTGCTACAGTCATCAATGTCCACATCGAGCACTATTGAGACAAAATCAAGCTGGCGAGCAAAAAGAAGGTCCAGAAACGGTGCAAATTCCAAAATCCAGATAATCAGTCCTAAGTAAAGGGAATTAAAGAAAAGGAGGTTTAGGCGCAGGTCGCTGCTCATTATACTGAAATGATCACCTGTGAATTTGTGATGATATATCACGGCCTACTCACTTTGGTGCAAAATTCCTATCTTATGTTAAATTTATTTTGAAAAGTCTAGAAGTATGTTTAAAGTATTTTGAAAACACAAAGTAAAATATTATTTTGAAAATATTTTTATATACTCGACCTCTTGAAATGCATATATACTTTAAGAACTGTAATCCAGTCTATTTCCATACTATACTTTAGGCGGGCTTGAGGCCCATATATCTACTATTTGAGTCTGTTTTATTCTAAGGAAGGTAACGGGAAACCATCTTTTACCAGAACCAGATTTTTTACCCAAGCTATATAGCGAGGTTGCATGAGATATACGGTGTGCTGTATATGAAGCGCGAAAGCAGACTATAAAGAGAGAGAGACAGAGAGAGAGAGAGAGAGAGATTTACTGGGGGAGGGGGGGAGTCTATCGTAGTTTATTGAACTTTGACATGGTATTTATTTTGACTGTTTATTTATTGATTTTCAATAAATAAATAGATTTTTGATGAAATTTAGCGTCTTCAGTGAATAGTTTTAGACTTGATTAAGTACATTGGCGTACTATTAACTTAGTTCATAGTTCTATGTTATATTGTTAATCTGTTATCTAGTTATTTTGCTGAAAAATCAATTTACAGTTTTGACCGTTATTTTACCGTTATAGTTGATTCCGTTGCAGTTATTTTATACTGCTTTCACTGTTTAAATTGTTAAAGTTATAGTGTTTATATTTTGATCGTTAGTTAATTTTGTGTATTTGTATCATTTTATGTAATTTCTGTAATACTATAGTGTATTTTATATTGTACTTTCTGTATTGTTTACAATTACTGATTAATCAGTTTTGTAAGCATGTTTCGATCGAGAATTCCTGTTAATTCTCTTCGAAGCAATATTTCTCTTTGCTCTCTTAACATTCGATCCCTCTCTAACTCAGACCATATCATTGCTTTGCATGATTTGGCTGAGACTCACAAGTTTGACTGTTTTGCCTATCAGTGAAACTTGGCTATCCTCTATAACCACTCCTTCTGAACTGATGTCTATTCTTCCTCCAGGTTATGATATGTTTATTGCAAATCGTGACTCTAGGATATCTGGTGCTAAGGGTGGTGGAGTTGCTCTCCTGCTAAGGAAGCCCTTTACCCTTCTTAGCAATGACTGTCATAAATTTTCTTCATTTGAAGCAATTTCAGTCACTGGTAAATTTGGCACATGTACTCTGCATGTTGTTGCAGTGTATCGACCACCATCTTCCTCCACCTATGCCAAACCTTTCTCTCTCTTTTTATCTGAGTTTTCTGCCCTACTCTCCTTCCTTACAACTTCTAAATCAGACTTTGTGATTACAGATGACCTCAATATTCACCTTGATAATCCTCTTGATCCCTTAACTCAGCAGTTTAATACTTTGCTGTCCTCTTGTAATGCTGTTCAACATGTGAATGTTGCTACTCATATTGACAATCATACACTTGATGTTGTTATTACACCAAGTCTCTCTGCTATTGATCCTTTAAGTGTTACTATTTTATCTCACTCGCCGTCAGACCATTTTCCTGTTGTATTTACTTATAATCATGTTAAGCCAGATACTATTAAAAATTCAGCTACTGTTTCAGTTAGGTGTAACATTAATATTTTCAATATTAATAATATTGATCTTGATCTCTTTTTTTGTTCTGATCTTGAAAACTCGACTTTGATCAAGTCTCCTTCTAATGATCTTGATGAATTAGTACAACAGTATAACACTACTCTTTCATCTCTACTTGATAAGCATACACCTCTAACTACCAAGAAGCTTAAGAGATCTAACCCTTGGTACACCTCTGATCTGAGAAAGCTAAAGGCTGCATGCTGTAGAGCTGAAAAAAGTGGCGTCAAACCCTTTCCGATTTTTGGAAAACTGTTTCTAATTTGTAACACAGGATTTATCGTACTGCTATTGCTAATGCTAAGAAAGAGTACTACTCCTCTTTGGTCAGTAAGGCTGTGAATGTCAGGAGATTATGAAAAACTGCTAATGATCTTTTACATAGATCTATTTCTCCTTCTCTTCCTTCTACTCCTGTTGAGTCACTTCCTGAACAATTTTCCAGTTACTTTAGTGATAAGATAAGCAATCTTAAAGCATCTATTTCTCCAGCTCCTAACACTACTCTTCATACTCCAGTAGAGACTCATTCCAAGGATGAGCTTTCTAATTTCACTCCAGTTACAATTGAAGAGATTACTAAATTAGTTTTAGACTCTCCAGCCAAACATTGTGACTTGGACCCTATCCCAATCTCTCTTTTAAAGAAGTGTATTCACATACTTGCTCCTGTATTAACATTGATTGTTAATCTCTCTCTCTCTCTCTACTGGAATATTTCCTTGTGCTTTTAAGCTTGCAGTTATTACTCCATTGCTTAAAAAGCCCACTCTGGATAAGGAATCATTGTCGAATTACAGGCCTATATCTAATCTGTCATACATATCTAAGCTCACTGAAAGAATTGTTCTTCAGAGGCTTTCTACACATCTCTCTTACAATGATCTCTTTAATAAGCATCAAGCTGCTTATACTAAGCATCGTTCAACTGAAATGGTGCTTCTATCTGTGTGCCATTCTATTGTTAATGCCATGTGCACACAACGCTTAACTGGATTATGTATGCTTGATCTTTCGGCCGCTTTTGATACCATTGATCACAATATTCTTCTGGAACGTCTTTCTTCCTGGTTCGGTATTCGGGGAACTGTTCTTGATTGGTTTTCTTCCTATCTAACGGATCGTTCTTTTAGTGTGAAAGTGATGGAGTACGTCTCTTCACCTTCCCACTTAAAGTATGGTGTGCCTCAAGGCTCCGTTCTTGGTCCTATCCTCTTCAACCTATATACAACACCCTTGAGCTCACTGATCTCTTCTCATTCTATTAATCATGAACTATATGCTGATGACACTCAAATGTACACTTGTTTCACCCCTAACTCTTACTCTGATGCTGAAACCCTCCTGCAACAAACTTTTCAGTCTATATCCTCTTGGATGTCTGCTAATTTTTTGGCACTTAATCCATCTAAGACTGAATTCTTGTTGGTTGGGACACCTCAACAGCTTCTGAAGCTGAATGGGAAAACTCTTATGTTATCTTCGGATATTACAATAACACCTGTTTCTTCTGTGAGAAATCTCGGTGTTATCCTTGATAAACACCTAACCTTCCACGAACACATAACTAAAACTTCACAAGCATGTTTCTTTCATATCCGAGATCTTCGTCGAATACGTCCGTATTTGTCACGTGAGACAGCTGCTACAATTGGTGCTGCTATTGTGCAATCGAAATTGGACTACTGCAATTCCGTGTTTTTGAATCTCCCTGGCTGTGAGATTGATCGATTGTAGTTTGTTCAGAATTCTCTTGCGCGAGCAATTTCTTTTGTAGTTTCAAGTACTCACATGTTACGCCCATTTTAAAGTCTTTGCACAGGCTAAAGATTAAAGAGCGAATCATTTACAAAACAGGTTCGTTAACCTACAAGTCCATCACCATCCCTGGACAACCTTGTATGTCTCCCTTGATTAAAGTGATGCAACCTGCTGTTACTCCGTCTTCTAAATTAATTACTCTTGTGAGACCTAGCTTACCTTCGCGCTCTAAGCTATCTAATCGTTCTTTCCAGCATGCTGCACCGCAGGTCTGGAATTCTCTTCCATCTAATCTTCGGATATCTTCATTTGAAGCACATCGGTCTTTGCTTTCCTATGATCAGTTCCATAGGCAGTTGAAGACCTATCTTTTCCATCTCTCATTTCCAACCGGTGTCCATGAGCAGCGACCTGCGCATAAACCTCCTTTTCTTTAATACCCTGTACTTTGGACTGATTATCTGGATTTTGGAATTTGCACCGTTTTGGACCATCTATTTGCTCGTCGACTTGATTTTGTCTCAATGGTGCTCGATGTTGTCATTGATGACAGTAGCACTCTAATTGTTGTTGTTGTTGTATTCGAAGATTGCATTGGCATAGGCTATATCAGCTCAATATAATATTATCGTCAAAATAACAAACAAACAATCCTCTACAAAGTATAGTTGCCATAAGTATTTATAAACCATAGACCAGCCGCCATCATTGATTTAGCTATAAGCTGAATTTGTCTTCAATTTAGTGTGAAAGCATTGCTTTCCTCAGTAATCAAAGCGTTGGTCTAGTATTTCAGATGCTCTCTATATGACGGTAACTCTGTAGTTTGTATCCTGGTCATATCTATTGTGCCCGCAAGCCATCAGAACATCGACACAAAGAGCAACCCATCGTCATTGCTGTTTACAAGTACATGTACAGTCATTGTTATCCTTCTCGTTACATTGCATAACAAATCTCTGAGTGGTTGATTTGCCAAAACCATAGGATGAGGCGAATCTTAATTCAAATCTAGGGAATTGCAAACAGTAAATATATATTCTTTATTCACCATTATATGGCAGATACAAACATCCAAACAAAGAAAACGATAAAAATAAAAGAAAAAGAAAGAAAAAAGTATAAAAATATAACAAGCAATAAAAGTTGACTATTAGACTTTACTGTAGAAATTAAACGCAAGGATCATTATTATATTTGAAAATGGTAACTAATAATTATAGTCCAAAATACATAGGCCTATCATTTTAAAGTCATGCACCGTTGCTTTCGAATTTGATTTAAGCACTCGAACAAAATATTTACTGAATGATTAGACGTATAGGGACTACCATCAACAAAGACTAGATATCCTGGCTCAGAATCTCTGTAACTTCGCAGAAATAATGGAGCCGCTTTAAATTTAATTCGCTTTCAAAATAATGCATAACATTCTTTACTAACGTAAATCCAGGGGCATACATTGCGTGGAACAGTTTGCTGAATCATTTGGTCATGTCAGCGCTTCAGTTTAATATTTTAGGCGTGGGTTAAATCAGACGGATCTTAGAATATTTTAAAGAAATAATTACATTTAATAAGTTAGTTTTAATGTGAGCGCTGGTTTTAATGTCAAGGTCTAGTGATCGTCAATAGTTTCTGCATTTTTACAAACCTATTCTATGGATATTATTTTAGAGCTGTAGCAAATAATCTAAATAGTAAATACTATATCACGTAATCTTAGTTAGTATTAATTTATAATATATCTAAGCACGGAATGTAAGAGCTATTCTTAGCCTTTATTTGTCGTTTTATTTCTATTTATGTCAATACATTCTTTCCATCAGTTTATGATTTAGTTCTCGAGTCGACAAGTTACTGTGTGATTTGATAAATGTAATAAATACCTGCCAGACAAGTATCTAGGTCACTTGTGTGACACAATTACGTAGTATGTCTGTAAATGTTGGGGAAGTCGTAACGTAGACTGGCGGCCTATGCGACAGGTAGGAATTATGACAGTAACTTACCTGTGCACCCTAGCCAGCCTAGAAGCTACTGCAGCTCCGTGCCGGGGCACTCATCCCATGCTGTCATTCTGCGTGACAAAAAAGGCAACATGGCTGATTTTACATATATAAATATTTATTTAACGTAGCTTAACTTAATTATACTGGTTCGGGAAGTCGTAAAGACTGGTAACACCAATCTAGTCGTAATTTCATACCTCAATACATAGAGACTGTAAAGGAAAAATAATACTAATAAATCCCAATACTTTTTCAATACAATTTTCGAATCAAAGCCGCGCTGATCTGAGAGTAAAATCTCGAACATTCACTGGACTGGTTACACGGAAAATGGTCTAAATTGCCTAACGGTTTAAAAAGGTTTTATTAAAAGTGATAGATATCAACGTAGTTGATCATTTCACTGTATTGCTTGTTTGTTTTTTACAACTTATAATTATTCAGCCTAAACTAGGAGATGATTCTATTTATTGGGCACACAATGAAGGAAATCCTCAGTAGGACGTCACGGTATTTATAATGCGATCTTTTTGAATCTAGGAAAACTAGTCTAGTAATAATATTTTTATTATTAAATGGCAATAATTTTACAAAAAATTAGCTTGGTATAGTTAAATGCTAGCAGTGTATTCCAATTAAATTGTCTATTATAGATGTGCACACACACATACACACGCACACATGCATTTTGTAAGAAGTAATAACAGCCTGAGCAGGGTATACTGAATTCAAAAACGAAATACTCAAGAAAACATATTTGTCTCAAATTAGTACCGAATTTGAGACTTGGAATTAATTTGTTGCTCGGCGGAATACTCTTTAGAGAGCGCACGAGAGATCTAAAAAAGTATTATTTGCATATGTATGCTGCCATTTGATGTAACCCTCTTTAGACCTATTTTGTACAGAAATGGCGCTAAGAATGCCAAAATTTAATGACGTAGCTGCAGTAGTATAGTCCTAGATTTTTGCCGTTGAGAAATATCGAAATGTTGACAACCCTCTGCTGTAACGAGCTGT
This sequence comes from Enchytraeus crypticus, assembly GCA_905160935.1. NCBI lineage: Eukaryota > Metazoa > Annelida > Clitellata > Enchytraeida > Enchytraeidae > Enchytraeus > Enchytraeus crypticus. The sequence goes on along the minus strand of CAJHZI010000491.1, from coordinate 401,122 downwards.
GCCGCATATCTTTCTTTATAGGTCTGCTTCAAACAACAAGCTCTTAACACAGCGTTACCATTTCGTTGGGCTTTATTTTAAAAAGCAATTTGAATTAGTTTTGGAACGTACAGTTGCCAATGTTCAATGTCAAACATTCAAGCTGATATAATTTTGTTTTCAATTTTATTTTAAAATAAACATTCTGTTACACGCTGATTGGTTAAAAGTTATTCATAAAGTAAAGCACCAATGCTATTAAAATTGTATATTGTAACTTATTTACAATACTAATTAGATTCTTAGTCTAGGCCTACTTATCAAGCTGGATTTACTTTACTATTTAGAATCATAGCCATTGTGTCAGATGAATCATAGCTTGCTAGTGCTGGCTGGAGCCAGTGGAGGTGTCGGTAAGATATTCCACCGGACTCGTACGTCACTGACATCGATTTCGAGTGAAGAAACTGACGTTAACATTAGTTTCTACTAGTAAGTAGTTATGACAGTAATTAGGGTTGACGTCATCTCTAGGCGCCTCTTGATTATTATCATCTCGTTGAATTAAAGAACATAAAGCTAAACTTAACCTCTGATCTTTCGTTCAACGCATGTTATGTTCAAAATTGATTTCGGCCAGGATCGAAGTCGTGATCAGGTAAGCGCTCTATCAACTGTCATGGTCTGAAAATCACTTGTACAGTGTCTATGAACACTGGCTGGAGCCAGTGGAGATGTCGGTAAGATACTGAACCGCGGATCAGTGTGTGCGGGGTTCAAATCCTGAGCTCACCCGTCACTTACATCGCTTTCGAGTGAGGAAACTGACGTTGACACTAGCTTTACCAGCTTTATGAGTAACTCACATTGACCGCATCAAGGACTATACTACTGGAAATAAGCACTGATAAAACATCGGATTAGAACAGCTTTATCCAATAACATTAGTTTACACTAGGAGGTTTTTTGACACAGTGGGTAACAGTGCTTTGCTTACGAGAGCCTGCCGTGCTTTGATCAACAACATTATATTCCCACAGATACGTTGCGCTATGGACTGCACAGAATAAAGTTACAAGTAAATGCTTACATTTGCTTACAGTAAAGTATTATCGTTTAATCTTACGAGTGCCGTATACTACTAATTAGTAACGTGCGAATTGTTTTTAGTATCAGTTATAATTTAACTTCGGTGTCGTCGCCTGAAGGACTATTAGTGACGGGTGAATACCGGTACCGAGCTGTGATCCCCTGGCTAATCGCTGCCTCTATCCTGTACTCGACCCGTCACTGATATGCCTTCGAGACAGGAAACTGACATTAAACTTTGTCATATCCTCTAGCTTCCTTAGCCAGAGCTCATATTTAAAATTCTCTTAACTAATAGTACTTAATACCCGACTAGGAGCTCCCCCCCCCCCCCCCTAATAATCAGGACGGCCCCGTATTGGTTTTATTTAAATAACATTTTTTTCTAGAACCTCTGAATAATAATAATAACAACAATTAGAGTGCTACAGTCATCAATGACAACATCGAGCACTATTGAGACAAAATCAAGTCGACGAGCAAAAAAAAGGTCCAAAAGCGGTGCAAATTCCAAAATCCAGAAAATCGGTTCAAAGTAAAGGGAATTAAAGTATGTGAAATGAACGTCGAAACTCATGCAGTGACTGTTGCCTGCTGTAATGTTCAAAGGGTGTGAAACAATGTGATAATTCAGTAAATACGCATTATAGTGAAATGATCAACTGTGTTGATATCTATCACTTTTAATAAAACCTTTTTAAACCGTTAGGCAATTTAGTGCATTTTACGTGTAACCAGTCCTGTGAATGTCCGATGTTTTACTCTCAGATCAGCGCGGCTGGGATTCGAAACTGCGAGAGTTCAATTCATCTCAGGGTCTGTCATTCACTGAAGAATAGATAGAGTCTGATATCTGGATAGACTTTCTGAATAGACTATCTGAAAAGACTATCTGGATAGACTATTTGGATAGTCTATCTGGATAGACTATCTGGATATCTGAATAGACTATCTGGTTAGACTATCTGAATAGACTATCTGGATAGACTATCTGGGTAGACTATCTGCATAGACTATCTGCATAGACTCACTGAATAGACTATCTGGATAGATCACTAAATAGATAGAGTATGATAGACTATCTCGATAGACAATCTGGATAGACTATCTGGTTAGTCTATCTGGATTATCTACCCCTTCGTTAGGACCTGAACCAGCGAAACATTCCACGGGCATATCTACGGGTGGGACTGCTGCTGCTGGCAGCCTGCCATTTGTTTTTATAGATAATTCTCAATTCCCACAGTTTTCACTCGTATGAATTCTCAGATTACATGACTCGAGCTGCCTGGCTCAAATCTTACGAGTTAACGAGATCTGGATGCGAGTAAATGCCTCGTCGAGTTTACTTCAGTGGGATAGAGTGGAAAATCTTCTACACGTACACTAGATCTAGGATCTATTGAATCATATACGTGTAGATCTATATATCTATATCTGGCTGGAGCCAGTGGCGATGTCGGTAAGATACTCGACTGCGGATTAGTATGTGCGGGGTTCAAATCCTGAGTTCGCGCGTCACTGACATCGATTTCTAGTGAGGAAACTGACGTTAACTTTACTTTTAACATTGGCATTAAATCGCTTTACTTTATATGTATAAGATTTTATATTCTATCAGCCTATTCTTTCCTATCAATAGTTTCGTTGGCAGTTACAGATTTACTTTCTCAATGTCTCGTTTCCACCCAGTGTCCATTAGTTGTGGTCATCCTATAGACGTCCGTTTATTTAATTCTAAACTTTGGATTGGATTTTGCACTAATTTTGGGACCATCTGTGTTTTCCTCATCGGCTTCGGTTTGTTTCAGTAGTACTTGATGTTGTCATTGACAATAATGGCACGTCATCGTGGTACGTCCCTGATATCATCCTAGGATGAGGAAACGGATGTTAAACTTTCATTATTTTTATTATTATTATCAGAAATTGTTGTTGTTGTAACCTTTTAACCCTTATCCAGAAGACACTACTCGGGTTTTTTTAAAAACCCATATGCCTTAAAGCCGGGTACTTTTAACCCCGCTCCTATTATTTTAGCGTTAGATAAGAACAACACAGCGAATGATAAACATGTATCAGTTTACCGTGTGAGCGCTTTGCCGAGAGACTTGTTGTCGTACACAGGAATGTTATACGAAACATCTCGAGTGAGCGTAGTAGCATATCGCTATATACTAGATTTCACTTACGTTGATATAGACAAAAATAAAATTAAACTATATGATAGAAAATTAAATATGAAATAGATCTAAATACTGTTATTTAGATTTATTTTAAAAATAAATAGTAATTTATTTTCAAAAATTTGTTTATTTACTGATTTATGGCCACCTATTTATACTTGCACTGTACATGTAAATAGGTGGCTACAGTTGTTGTACGTTGTCATGGTTGGTTCCTGCTGGCATCATCTTTGGATCAAGAAAGTTGAAAAATGTTTAAAACTCTTTTACCCATGTGCATGTGCATTATCCATGTGCTTGTTCTTGGTTAATACCTGATAAATATCAATGTTGCAGAAGTTACAGAGCGTACTAAAATTAACTTGGAAAAGTGTGTAGAGTATACTATAATTTACTAGATAAATAGTTAGTAAATTATATTTAACTAGAAAAGTCTGTGGAATAACTTTGCGGATATCATAATAGAAATCTGAATATCTCGCAGCATTCACTTCAGATCAAGCAGGAGTCACGTGATCAAACCTCTCATGAAGATTCCTCAAATCTTCCAGCAGGCATATCCGATCTGTCTGAATTATTTATTAAATTTCAGAATCTCTCAAGACGCCGGACATGAAAGGTCAAGGCCAACGTCCAGCTGGACTTCGCACTGGAGTAAACAGACATGAAACCGGATCAGCAGTGGATCAGTTCACGTTTGAGTCGGATAAATACGGTTCTGGGGCAGATCTATCCGGTTCTGAAGTCGATCAAACCTGCACGGCGCCGGCTCAATCCGGTTCCAGTTCTATGTCATTAAATGTCGACACAAAGCTATTAGACAAATCTCATCAGATGTCAGATATTATTGCGCCGGACTGGCAGTCACTTTATTCTTTTAATCATTTGTTTAAGAGTATTGCCAATACTACCAGGATTCTTTTTGATCGCTCAGCATATGACGTTAGGTCAATGAGTGATGAAGGAAACGCATGCGATAGGAAAGATGACAATAGAACTACGGGTTATTGTGATATAATAGAAAATAGTCGAATCTTAAAGCTTCCCTGCATTCAGACTAAAAGCACTTCACCTTGCAATGCTGTGCATGACAACTGCTCAAATACTAATAGCTCAATTGATTACTGCTTAAACACTAGTAGCTCAAATGATTGCTATGTAAAAGCTAATAGCTCAAATGATAGCTATTTAAAATCTAATGGTTTAAATGATTGCTATTTAAAAGCTAATAGCTCAAATGGTGACTATCAAAATGCCGAACAAAGAGCTGAGACTCTACGTTACCCTACTGGAAACCGAATCAGTCAATCAACGGGTGTAGATCGATCACAAGGCATTCGTGAAGGATTTTATAACTTTGATATGTACAGCGGCAGTCATATTAGCGAATTGAGAGAAGAATTCATTGAATCTGACCGTGAAATGATCGAATCTGCTCAAGAAAACTCAAATTGTGATAAGACATCTCGATGTTGTAGTACATCGGACTCTTCTCTCAAACGATCCGTTAATTTGCTGTGTGATACCGTTGATAGAAGGAACAGGAGCTGGGATCTGGTTTCCATCTCTGCGGATATTCGGCGATTCTGGCGTTGCGGAGGAATTCTGTTGTTTTATTTATCGGTAGTTTTTATCACCGTCACTGCTGGTCAAAGCACACCGTGTGTAATCAACTCCACCTGCGTGGAGTGCTCCGTGTACCCTACGTACCACTGCGACTGTACGGGAAATGGTACTGACCCCGGTGGTACGGCACTGTGCTCTAGTAACGTAAGTATGTTGTCTTAATATATTGATATATTGTATATTGATTTTGTCTCAATAGTGCTCGATGTTGTCATTGATGACTGTAGCACTCTAATTGTTGTTATTACTGATATTATATGTATATGCAATAAGCTTATACACGAATAAGCATACGAATAAGCATATGAATAAGCATACGAATAAGCATATGAATAAGCATACGAATAAGCATATGAATAAGCATACGAATAAGCATACGAATAAGCATATGAATAAGCATACGAATAAGCATATGAATAAGCATACGAATAAGCATACGAATAAGCATATGAATAAGCATACGAATAAGCATATGAATAAGCATACGAATAAGCATACGAATAAGCATATGAATAAGCATACGAATAAGCATATGAATAAGCATACGAATAAGCATACGAATAAGCATATGAATAAGCATACGAATAAGCATATGAATAAGCATACGAATAAGCATACGAATAAGCATACGAATAAGCATACGAATAAGCATACGAATAAGCATATGAATAAGCATACGAATAAGCATACGAATAAGCATATGAATAAGCATACGAATAAGCATATGAATAAGCATATGAATAAGCATACGAATAAGCATACGAATAAGCATATGAATAAGCATACGAATAAGCATATGAATAAGCATACGAATAAGCATACGAATAAGCATACGAATAAGCATACGAATAAGCATACGAATAAGCATACGAATAAGCATACGAATAAGCATACGAATAAGCATATGAATAAGCATACGAATAAGCATACGAATAAGCATATGAATAAGCATACGAATAACGAATAAGCATATGAATAAGCATACGAATAAGCATACGAATAAGCATATGAATAAGCATACGAATAAGCATATGAATAAGCATACGAATAAGCATACGAATAAGCATATGAATAAGCATACGAATAAGCATATGAATAAGCATACGAATAAGCATACGAATAAGCATATGAATAAGCATACGAATAAGCATATGAATAAGCATACGAATAAGCATACGAATAAGCATATGAATAAGCATACGAATAAGCATATGAATAAGCATACGAATAAGCATACGAATAAGCATATGAATAAGCATACGAATAAGCATATGAATAAGCATACGAATAAGCATACGAATAAGCATATGAATAAGCATACGAATAAGCATATGAATAAGCATACGAATAAGCATACGAATAAGCATATGAATAAGCATACGAATAAGCGAATAAGCATATGAATAAGCATACGAATAAGCATACGAATAAGCATATGAATAAGCATACGAATAAGCATATGAATAAGCATACGAATAAGCATACGAATAAGCATATGAATAAGCATACGAATAAGCATATGAATAAGCATACGAATAAGCATACGAATAAGCATATGAATAAGCATACGAATAAGCATATGAATAAGCATACGAATAAGCATACGAATAAGCATATGAATAAGCATACGAATAAGCATATGAATAAGCATACGAATAAGCATATGAATAAGCATACGAATAAGCATACGAATAAGCATATGAATAAGCATACGAATAAGCATATGAATAAGCATACGAATAAGCATACGAATAAGCATATGAATAAGCATACGAATAAGCATATGAATAAGCATACGAATAAGCATACGAATAAGCATATGAATAAGCATACGAATAAGCATATGAATAAGCATACGAATAAGCATACGAATAAGCATACGAATAAGCATACGAATAAGCATACGAATAAGCATACGAATAAGCATATGAATAAGCATATGAATAAGCATACGAATAAGCATACGAATAAGCATATGAATAAGCATACGAATACAATTATATGTATTGTATTGTATATGTTACTATTCCCGAAAAGAATTTTGAACGATTATCTTTCAAAGTTTCTACTGGAGGATCAACCTGTAAATCATTTACCATTCGTTCATTAAAATTTGTAGTCAACGAGTGACAGTTACCACATGTTGGGCCCATATACGTTGTCTTCACACTGTATGTACAGTAGAGTAAGCTGATCATAATGTGCTACACGTGTAGAGGACCGTGCTGTAGTGTGTGGCAAAGGTCGTCCAGTGAACGCCTTCAGTTGAAAGCGAAATCAAATTATAAAATCACTCAAACATACAGAAGTTAACCGTATAAAATCGATTGACTCACACTATCACATCTACAAAACTGAATCGAAAATCGGTCATTGTCTGCAGAGTGAGAAAACGATTAGAATTAGTGTTAGGTGTATCAGACAGTCTGCTTGATCAACAATCAATTGTATTGTAGCAGTCACATAACATTGATTTTATTTCAATCATGCTATATGTATAGATTAATAGCATTCCTGCATCCAATGATTTTTAATCGATTGATGAGTTGACTGATTGATCGATGTAATGCTTTCTGTGAAATAACTGAATGCGCAGTTAATCTCTCGGTGTTTATAATTAACGGGATAATTAATTGAAAAATTGATTTAATAATTTATTTATAGCTTGGTTGATATGTCGTTCGATTGTTGCTGTATTGATTTGCGAAATAAATGGACTGATTGATAGATATAGCTTTACTTAATTGATTGATTTAAATGTCGTTTACTTATTATTTTAATTATTGTATGTCTGCATTGTGCGAGTTTTTAAGAAGCGACTACAGCTCTTATGAAGTCGACCGTCTATTAACTTTATTATTCTGCAAGAACTTCTTCTTCTATTGCACTGCGTAACGGCAGGTCCTTGGCATATAACTCTTGCAGCTAATTCTATCCTCAGCCTTCCTTTTCATCTCTATAAATGAATTCGTTATCAGATCATCCAACATCTCATGCCTTGGTCTTTCTCTAGCTTCTTTCTCAAGAACGCTATCTGTGAGGCAGCATAGGACCTCCGTGCTTTACAGTAGAGCCGCTGCAATGCTTGATGCTCGATGATTCAAATGCATCAAAGCTTTTCTTTTATTTTTTATTGCATCATCTTAGTCTCATTTTACGACCCCATGACCGGCTACTGAAATTTTTATTGTTAAAAATGTCAAAGGCTCACGTACAATCAGAGTCCTTGACCTTTTAGCTGAGCTTGACCCGCCTGCAGTAAACGACGACATTTTTATGATTTAGGCTGCGGCACATAAGTAGCAGCAGAGTTACGAAGTTCAGTGCTTGTATATTTATGGAGAACTCTACTTCTAGGATAGGATGCACCGCTTCTTCAAGTCTCTCTGTGTAGAAATCTGTATTACCTCACAGAGCTTAGGCTCTTTTGTGGTAACCCTCTTCCTGAATATTTGTTTAGTTTATAATTTAGTATGTTTTATATGTTGTTGATTGTGACTCTCTCTCTCTCTCTCTCTCTCTCTCTCTCTCTCTCTCTCTCTCTCTTTCTCTCTTTCTCTCTCTCTGTCTTTCTCTATTCAGTGCTCTTCCAAGTGGCAGGCTTAATTTTGGAGCAATTTTGGAGCCTAGGCGCTCACCAACCGAATGCCCTTTCTGACGTTTATGTGGATCTTTGTACTTTAGTCGCCTTCTACAACACGTGCAGTCACCGGTTGGTCAATTCGTCAAACAACCCGGACAAAACACGGGGATTATAAATTAACTAACATTTACTAATAATTATGAGAGCAGTTTATAAATTAACAAAAATGTAAAAATAACTATAAAAATAAAATAAAGATCTGCGCTTTATTTGTTATGTGTAACAGATATCGACAGTATGCTCAACCTGTGCAGAAGCGCAGAATTACACAGACTGTACTGAGTCCAACACATCGCATGTGGTTTGTATTAACTTTATCATCTTCTTTCAAGTTTCAACCTATTAGCTTTAAACCCCGCCCTTACTAGCTTAGCTCTTAAACCACGCCCATACTAGCTTAGCTCATAATCCACGCACTGGGCGTGGTTTATGTAATATTATGAGTCATGTGACACATGATCTTGTAATCGATATTACACATAATAAGGTAATCAATCAAGTAATAATTATGTCAATCAGTTAGCAGCCAGATTGATTTTTATTTGATTGATTTAGTAATTAATTATTATTTAACGAATGGAAAAGCCTCAAATGGGGGATTGACTGATGATATGATGTAGGACAGAGAAGATTTGAGACAGTCAATTCGTATCTCGACCCTAGTTAAGCTGGGATTCAAGGGAAGATGATGATGATGACTAATTAATTATTATTAGCTAATTAATTTATTCAGAAATTCATTGGTTGAAGCGTTCATTGAGTTCATTGAAACATTCATTCAGTTCATTCATGGAGTGATTGGTTGTTTGATTAAATAACTGTTTGATCGGCTGGTCGTTCGATTTATTGATTAATTGGTGGATTGATTAGTCGAGCAAAATGATCAATTAATATAATGATTGATTGGATGATAAATTGACTGATTGATTGATGGATCGATCGATTGATTGGATGATAAATTGATTGATTGATCGATCGATTGATTGGATGATCAATTGACTGATTGATTGATTGATCGATCGATTGATTGGATGATAAATTGATTGATGCAGATATGTACGTGTGTACCGGGCTATACAGGACCTCTCTGTGAGGCTGGGATAGAGCTGTGTGAGAACGTGACGTGTTTCAATAACTCCATCTGTCGAGTGAATGAAAGTATCGCCACTTGTGTCTGCGACGAAGGTTAAATCTGAGTTCTCTTATGTTCCTACTGACCAGGCCATTATCAGGTTCAGGGCAAATATGAGCGTTTCCTTCTCACTATTTACTACGATGCTCTTATCCGAGCATACGATCGATCTAAAGTTGCTTCAATCACTAATGCTAAGTCACTGGCACTGCAGCTCGAAAGGAGTTGGTATTGCAGGGGCCCGCCCGGCGTGTATTTTTTCTACCACAGTTTTTAACTTTAACTTTTTAGCTAACAGCAGACATGTTTGTGCATTTTAAAGCTGGCATACATGCATTCACACCCTACCACTGCTATATTTGTGGAGAGATTGTTATCTCATACGCGCTCTTAATTATTAGTGTGCATGATTGCATCTAAATGCACCAGATTTGTAGTGACGTGATGGGAGGACGTCCCTGACATCATGCTTGTTTGAGAGAACGGACGTTAAACCTTTGTTATTAAATGATCCTTCTTCAGTGATACTCATCAAAAGGATAAATAAATAAACTTTCATATCAAAACAATGATACTTATCACAACCTGATTATTTCATTTATCAGACTAGAGTGTCCTATCAAAACCTGATTATTTCATTTATCAGACTAGAGTGTCATATCAAAACCTGATTATTTCATTTATCAGACTAGAGTGTCATATCAAAACCTGATTATTTCATTTATCAGACTAGAGTGTCATATCAAAACCTGATTATTTCATTTATCAGACTAGAGTGTCCTATCAAAACCTGATTATTTCATTTATCAGACTAGAGTGTCCTATCAAAACCTGATTATTTCATTTATCAGACTAGAGTGTCCTATCAAAACCTGATTATTTCATTTATCAGACTAGAGTGTCATATCAAAACCTGATTATTTCATTTATCAGACTAGAGTGTCATATCAAAACCTGATTATTTCATTTATCAGACTAGAGTGTCATATCAAAACCTGATTATTTCATTTATCAGACTAGAGTGTCCTATCAAAACGTGATTATTTCATTTATCAGACTAGAGTGTCATATCAAAACCTGATTATTTCTCTTTCAGACTAGAGTGTCCTATCAAAACCTGATTATTTCTCTTTCAGACTAGAGTGTCTTATCAAAACATGATTAATTCTCTTATCAGACTAGAGAGTCTTATAAAAACCTGATTCTTTCTCTTATTGTACTAGAGTGTCATATCAAAACCTGATTATTTCTTTTATCAGGCTAGAGCATCTTACCAAAACATGATTATCCCTGACATTGCCTTAGGGCGAGGAACCGAACGTTAAATTCTTATTGATTGATTGATTATTTCTCTTATCAGACTAGAGTGCCTTATCAAAACATGATTATTTCTGTTATCAGGCTACACAGGCGCAGACTGCTCACAGCCGATCAGCTCTTGTAACTCTCAGCCTTGTCGCAATGGCGCCACATGCACCGACACGGCTGTGGGAGACCACGAGTGTCACTGCCCTGTGGGATACACAGGGACCCAGTGCGAAGTCGAGATGGACCCATGCTCCTCCAATCCTTGTGAGAACAATTCCACCTGTTCCCAGCTTATCAACGGATACAACTGCAGCTGTCAGCCCGGATACACTGGACTCAACTGCTCAACTTTGATTGATTTCTGTGCCTCGGACCCATGTGCTAACGGAGGAACCTGCTCGAGTGAGTCTGGAGGTTTTAGATGTCACTGCTCTTCGGGTTTTACTGGAAGAGATTGCTCTTTAGTGGATATGGACGCCTGTCTATCGGATCCGTGTGAGAATAACGGCACGTGTGTGACTCAGCCTAGCGGCTACGTGTGCAGCTGTAGTCAAGGATTTACTGGTGTCGATTGTTCCTCCAACATAGATCACTGCAGCTCCCTTCCCTGTTTTTACGGCGGAACCTGTCAGAGTCTTATAGCTGGTTACAAGTGTACTTGTGCTCCTGGCTTTACAGGAGTCGACTGTTCCTCTAACATAGATTACTGCAACTCCCGACCTTGTTTTAACGGCGGCACTTGCCGAAGTGTTACCAACAACTTCTCGTGTACTTGTACTCCTGGCTTTACAGGAGTAGACTGTTCCACCAGCATCGACCACTGCACGCCTTCACCGTGTCTCAGTGGTGGCTCCTGCAGGGACCTGGTGGACGACTACAGCTGCTCCTGTCCACCAGGCTTCACGGGGCGTGACTGTGGTGTTGTGGTAGCTGACCCATGCAGCTCTCAGCCCTGCTCTTCCGGTGGTACCTGCACCAGCCTGGGGGCGGGGTTTACGTGCGTCTGTAGCCCCGGCCACACCGGCCCCACATGCGGGTCGACAGTTGACTGGTGCGCCTCGGGGCCGTGTAAGAACGGAGGCACGTGCAATGCTGGGGTGGGCTCGTTCAGCTGTGCCTGTGCTCAGGGTTTGTGTTAGAGGTCAATCAATCAAGTAATCAATCAATCAATCAATCGAGTAATCAATCAAGTAATCTATCAAGTAAGCAATTAATTAATCAATCAAGTAATCAATCAAGTAATCAATCGAGTAATCAATCAAGTAATCAATCGGGTAATCAATCAAGTAATCAATCGGGTAATCAATTAAGTTATAAATCAAGTAATCAATCAAATAATCATCAATCATTCAATAAATCAATCAGTTAATACATGTAGTTATAAAGTTGAGAGGATATGAAAACATTATCACATAAATCAATTGAGTAGTCAATCAATCAACCAATCAATCAATCATTTAGTGCATCAATCAAACAATCAATCAACCAATCAATCAATCAATCGATCAATCAACCAGTGAATCAATGCATTAATCAGTCAGCTAGTCAGCTATTAGCTGTATTAATGGGCTATATTTTACTAGAAAAGATTTTTACAGTGTTTCTTCTCAAATTGTACCCTTTAAACTATGCTATATTTTATACTCTTATCTAATGTTGACATTTTTCAGGTTTTGAGGGACCAACGTGTGAGAATTGTTTAAGCCAAGATGCATGCAACGGTCGTGGAAACTGTAGTGTAACAGCTAACAGCATCCAGTGCAGCTGTATGGCAGGATACGAGGGGCCTTCTTGTGCAATACAGGTAGATCTTTAAGATCTCGTGCAGCTTCTGTGTTACATAATTACTTTTAAAAAATCATTTTCTTGTTATCATCGTCCGGTTTAAGAAACTCTGGTGTTGCAATGCTCAGAAGATACAAAATATGCGGCAAAAGTAAAATAAATTATGTACATTTGCTGTATTGTATATATGTTGTATTGTAGCTATGTTGTATACTTATTGTTTTATATTTGTTTTTATGTTGTATATTATATTATGTTGCATAACATATATATATATATATATATATATATATATATATATATATATATATATATATATATATATATATATATATATCTTCTTCAGTGCACTGCCAAATGGCAGGTTCCAGGTACATATTCATACTCAAAGTCTGTTTTCTTGCTCAATATGAGCACTTCTTAGATCAACATGTTAATCCCTTCACAAAGTCTATGCCTTATCCATACCTTATGTAGCCTATAGCTTGGGAAAAATATGGCTTCTGAGGTGGTTTCCCATTGTCTTCCTCAGTTAGGTGGATTAATTACCATTTAATCCTGGGGGAAAATATTTCATGGTGAGGTGGGTCCCCTCTTTGCCATCCTCAGCTCCTGCCTTTAGTCGCCTCTTACGTACACGCGGCAGACTGTTTGCGGTTGCCCAATTCTGCAGTGGTCCAACCACACCCGAGCACAACACGGGGAATATATATAGAAATATATATATATATTTATATATATATAGATATTTATTTAATTTTGTAAATTGTATTGTATAGATGTTGTATTTTATATATGTAGTAATGTATATTTCTGTATTGTATCTATGTTATATTGTATCTATTTGTATTGTAAATATGTAGTCTTGTATATTTGTTGTATTGTACATTAATTGTATTGTATATATATTGTACTGTGTATTTGTTTTATTGTACATTAATTGTATTGTATATTTATTGTACTGTGTATTTGTTGTATTGTACATTTGTTGTATCGTGTATTTGTTGTAATGTATATTTGTTGTATTGTACATTAATTGTATTGTATATGTATTCTACTGTGTATTTGTGGTATGGTATATCGCTGCAGACTGCAGGAGAGAGTGACACACCGGTTGGTCTGATAGTAGGTTTAACTGTGGGGCTCTTCGCTCTCGTCGTCATCATTCTACGTGAGTATCAATCAAACTCTGCTTATCGTGTATTATAATGAAAGAACCAATCAGTTTTTCATTGTTTGAAGTCAAAACAACATGTTTACATAAAGTAGCAAAAACTCTGAATTGTTCTTTTTTAGAAAAGCAATTAATTATATCCATTACGATCAATAACTTTTAATTGGTGCGCAATAATCCCCCTAGGCATTTGTGGTCATAATTACTTACGTAATTATTCATATGAGAGAAAAATTTGTATGATGTAGGCCTAATTTATTCAACTCCTCTCCACCCGGCAAAGATCCACAATAAATATGGGTTTAAAATTTAAAACTTACTCATCCTCATCTTTCCTAGAATCCCAGTTTAACCAGAGTATGGATACGAATAGACTTCAGAAGTCCAGTCCTCTCTCCCCCCCCGCCAATCACAATATGCCAATATTAATTCCATTCGTTAATTTTTTTTAGAAATTTCCGGAGCCTAGGCGCTCACCAACCGAATTCAAACGAATTTAAAACTTACTAGTATTACATTTTTATTGCCATTGATTGATTGATTGATTTGATTAATTGATTGATTGATTTGATTAATTGATTGACTGATTATTTGACTGATTTCTCGCGATTTATAGATTGATTGATCGATTGATTGATTGACAGATTAATTGATTTATTTATTTATGGACTGATTGATTGATTGATTAATTGATTGACTGATTAATTGAGTGACTGATTGATTGATTGATTAATTGGTCGATTGATGTGATTGATTGATTGATTGATTAATTGATCGATTGATTGATTGATCGATTGATTGATTGCTTAATTGATTGACTGATTGATTGATGACAGTTGCCACCCTGTTGGCTGTTCGCTTGAAGAAGAAGAGGGCTACAGCAGGCACCTACAGACCCAGCGCCCAGGAGACCAAGAGCTCCAGGGTAGACTTCGGCAACGTCCTCACCAAGCCCCCTGAAGAGCGGCTGATATAGCGAAATATAGTAATAATAATAATAATAATAATAATAGTAATAATAATAACGGGCCCGATGAATCCCGAAGGAGTTGACTTTATTAATGGCATAGGCAGACTTATTGCAGAGCAAACCGGCGATAAGCGAGAGACATCTTTTCTTTGGCAACGGCTTTCCGTGACTTTGCAAAGATTTAAGGCAGTCTGCTTCAACAATTCTTTTAAGCCCCATTGATGACCTCGAGTAGCCGGGCGGCGATTCAGCACGTATAGCTTGAATCGTTTTTATCAAACCCTAGGTTCTTTACACCGGGGTAAAAAAATTATAATAATAGTAATAATAACAATAATAATAATAACAATAAAAAAATAATAATAATAATAAAGGTTTACCGTCCGTTTTCTCATCCAGGGATGATGTCAGGGACGTCCCCAACACCACACATCACTACAGATCAATTCACCCAGACCAATCTGCAAAAGAAATGTGCTGAGAAGTAAGGTCCTAAACGAAAGCCAGTCCGATGATCAAGAAATGGTCAGGGTAGATTTATTATGTCTCTGGTGGGAAAAGGTAAGTCTTAAGCTTACTAGAGAATGTGGAAAGAGAAAAAGAAGAGCGAAGATTAGCAGGTAAAGAGTTCCAGATTACGGGTGCTGCGTAAGAAAAATATCCAATTATCTAATAATTATCTAATAATTGTCTTGTAATTATCTAGTAATTATCTAATATATCCTTCAATTATCATCTTCATAAGCAGAATCCCCCAAGAATAATCATGTTAGATGATTTATAGGTCCACTCGTAATTGGACATGAAGAGAAAACTGAAGACGTTATATACGGTGGACCTGCCAGATGGCAGTATACTAAGAGAGAGATATAGATTCGTTTAGATCGAGGGATAGATGGTTATTCGTTTAAACAGTAGGAGATAAAAGGTATTCATTCTTAACTGAGTCTCAGAAGTGATGTGACCTTGCCTAGATTTATTTAAAGAGTGTACTGCCTAGTGGCAGGTCCTTTTCTGATAACTCCTCTACATACTGCATTCCTCTGTCTTCCTCTTCAAATATATCGTCACCTAACATAACATAACGACACACTGGGTCAGGAAGCACAGATGCTTGTTTAAGACCCATTTCCTCCTTCCTCTCCATGGTTATTAGTAATCGTTGCCTTTTGATGGCGCATCAATTGCAGCCGGCCCCGATTTAAGAATAACTTTCCAATACTCTTTGATTTTTTCATTCAAAGCTGTCGACACTCGGTCTTCCAAAGTGGTCATCCAACCATGTCCTAACTGAGGCCGACGTAGCTTAACTTCGATTATTGACGTGAACTAAACCAAGTGCGCTACATCCAGCCGTAAAATTTCTTGCCACGTTAAGTTCAGTTTTTCTTAAATACCCAGCGAACGACAACAGACAGAGGGAGTTACTGTAGCGTAAATGGAAGAAATCTTTTTGGACACATCTACGGTTGTTATTGATTGAATGTGTTTGATGTTTTCATGGTTATCGTTCTCATTAGCTGCGAGAAATCTAGGCTAATTTCACAGACCCTGCAGGCGACGTATTGCAAAATACTGTGTTTGTGACGCTCTGGTATCTTGATAGTATTTTTATTAGAGCTGTTTTTACGTTTATTTGACGGTAAACGTGTCATAGTATTGCATAATATATATTTTATCTAGATCAAATTGAAGTCGTTGCTCCACGGTCTGTTTAATAATATTTTCTTTTCTTTTATTCGATTGATCTTAATAGAACGCACATAATTATAATCGTTAATCTATCTATGATTTTAATCACTCTATGATTTTAATCTATCTATGATTTTAATCACTCTATGATTTTAATCTATCTATGATTTTAATCACTCTATGATTTTAATCACTCTATGATTTTAATCTATCTATGATTTTAATCTATCTATGATATTAATCACTCTATGTTTTTAATCTATCTATTATTTTAATCATTGTGATTTTAATCTATCTATGATTTTAATCACTCTATGTTTTTAATCTATCTATTATTTTAATCATTATGATTTTAATCTATCCATGATTTTAATCACTCTATGTTTTTAATCTATCTATTATTTTAATCACTCTATGTTTTTAATCTATCTATTATTTTAATCACTCTATGATTTTATCTATCTATTATTTTAATCACTCTATGATTTCAAGCTATGATTTTATCTATCTATTGTTTTAATCACTCTATGATTTCAAGCTATGTTTTTAATCTATTATTTTAATCACTGTATGATTTTATCTATCTATGATTTTAGTCACTATGATTTTAAGCTCTCCATGATTTTAGTCTATCTATGATTTTAAGCTCTCCATGATTTTAGTCTATCTATGATTGAGCTATCTATGATTTTAGTCTATCTCTGCTACAACTTCATTTAATTGTAACTGATATATTTGCTATATATTATTTTTTCAATCTAGGTCTGTTAATCGATAATGTTATTTGCAGTTCCTACTTTCCATTTGGAAATCGTTGAAATAACGAACAATAATAACAGCCTAATGCTCTTACTGTAATCAAACAATCAAGCTGAATCTTTTACATAGCGAATTTAAAATTATATCTCCGAACTCAAATTGGCTAAAATTGTTTTAAACATTGTTCTATACAACCGCTGTAGTAGCTATACAGCGATACCATTGCAGGTATTTCAACGTTATAGTAGCAATACAGCGATACCACTGCAGGTATTTGAGCGACCTATTGGTCAGGAAATCAATTGTTGTTCATGTTATGAAGATGGTTTAGAATTTGTTCACGTTTATCTTTCATCTTGTTTGTGTAATGTAAATGATATGATCGATCATACAATAAACAGAAGCACTGGCGCATATCTCACGACTCTTTGCTATGTATCGAATAGTTCTGCTCTATCACAACAGCGTTAGAGGAGAAGAGTGAAATCTTTCTAGTCTTTTCCATCTACACCGGTCTAATGTCTTAATAGCGTAGGCGTAACGTCATGAAGTTTTAAATGACAGATCCAGAGGTGAATTGAACCCTCATGGGTTCGAATCCCGGCCGCGCTGATCTGAGAGTCAAATCTCGGACATTCACTGGACTGGTTATAAAGAAAAATGGTCTAAATTAGATATCAACATAGTTGATCATTTCACTATAATGCGTGTTTACCCTTTTATCGATGGAATAGGGTGCACCTGACTGTGCTTCTAACCCGGGAACGTTTGATTATCAGGCTAGCATTATAGACAATTCTCTAATTATTAAGGTAGAAATAATTAAAGAACCCGTGTTGTGCTCTGGTGTAAGTTGGACCACTGCAGTACAGAGAAACCGCAAACAATCTGCTGCGTGTACGTAAGAGGCGACTAAGGCAGGAGCTGGGATGGCTAGAGTGCTGCTCGTTCATGGTAACATTGAACACTATCTAAACACACTCTAAACCAACAATTTTCGTAAAAAACAAGTCAACCTCATTTTCTAAGCACCAATCGAAATCAGTACAGTTCTTCGTGAGAATTTAATTCTTGGATCTAATAGCGTATGTACGAACTAAATGAAGATATGACTCAAGGTTAGCACACGCTAACCTTGAGCTCACTGCAGTTAATGACAAGGAAAACCTTGCGTGGTAAGATCTAAGCTTTAATAAGCTCGATGCTTGTGGTGCTTGTTTGATATTTTACTGTGAAAACTCTCTGCAGATCCATGGCGAGGGGGAGGGGAGGAAGGTTCTTCTACTGAGATGTTATATTTGTATAAGCTTACATAAAGATTTATTAGTACTATTATTACTTTTGTATAATATTAACAATAATTAATTCTTATTATGATTTAAATTAATTATTATTATTATTTTTTCCCGTGTTGTGCTCGGGTGTGGTTGGACCACTGCAAAATTGGGCAACCGCAAACAATCTGCCGCGTGTACGTAAGAGGCGACTAAAGGCAGGAGCTGAGGATGGCAAAGAGGGGACCCACCTCACCATGAAATATTTTCCCCCAGGATTAAATGGTAATTAATCCACCTAACTGAGGTAGGCAACGGGAAACCACCTCAGAAGCCATATTTTTCCCAAGCTATAGGCTACATATGGTATGGATAAGGCATAAACTTTGTGAAGGGATTAACTTGTTGATCTAAGGAGTGCTCTTATGGAGCGAGAAAGCAGACATTGAGTGTGAATATGTACCTTGAACCTGCCACTTGGCAGTGCACTGAAGATTATTATTTACTTATATTACTTATATTATTTTTACCCCAGTTGTAAAGAACACGAGGTTTGATAAAAAATGATACGTGCGGAATCGCCGCCCGGCTACTAGAGATCATCTAACTGCTTAAAACAATTGCTGAAGCTTACCGCATTAATTCTTTATTATTAGTATTATTTCAATTACTTATATAATAATAAATATAGCGATAATGATGATAATAATAATAAATTTTAATTATTATTATTATTATTGCTATCGTTATTAGATCTACAATTATTATTGTTATTATTATTATTATTAGTATTATTATCATCATTTTTATTACCGTGCATCAATGCAAGACATTGACATAATTAAAAACTCAGTTTTTCTGCAGATACTGCGTCTCTTTCCTGAAATCCGCAGACTGCCTCAGTTTCTCAGCTGAATTTCTCGAGAGTTACTTAGCTATTTATAGTACCTACAAGGTGAAGACAAAAATTCCCGCATGATTCTATTTATAGGAAAAGGAGGGCTACTGTCCTTGACATTAAATGTAGGCCTATCTAGCCAGAGGGAAATCCTATTAGTTAAATACTTATAGAAGTCGACTAGGCCTATATTTAGCGCCGGTTTCACAGCTCGAAGAAGAGAGCATCAGTGGTGAATTAGAAACGCGCACTAGGTGGCGCAGATAAAACTCTATAACTCTATAAAGGTATTTCAATGTTTCATAATTTTCGTCCATCTAGAAATAAAGGTATTTCAATGTTTTATAGTCTCCATTCATCTACAAATAAAGGTATTTCACTGTTTTATGGTCTCCGTCCATCTACAAATAAAGGTATTTCAATGTTTTATAGTTTCCGTCCACCTACAAATAAAGGTATTTAAATATTTTATAGTCTCCGTCCATTTTGAAATAAAGGTATTTCAATATTTTATAGTCTCCGTCCAATCTAGAAATAAAGGTATTTCAATGTCTTATAGTTTCTGTTTATATTGAAATAAAGGTATTTCAATATTTTATAGTTTCCGTTCATCTAGAAATGAAGGTATTTTAATGTTTTAAATTCTCGTTCATCGAGAATTAAAGGTATTTCGATATTTTATAGTCTCGTCCGTCTAGAAATAAAGGTATTTGAATGTTTTATAGTCTCCGTCTATCTAGAAATAAAGGTATTTCAATGTAATATATAATGTCAAGGTGCCAACTAAAGGGGATAGTTACCATGTAGCGTGAATTAGCATTATTTAGCAGCTGACCAGGGAGCAGATCTCACCGTGGCAGACCATTAGACAGGAAAGGTCGATCAGCGTCTGAACTACCAGTAAATATAGTATATATAATATAGTATATATAATATAGTATATAGTAAATATAGTAGTGGTTGACTTCATAACAGTAGAGAAATTCTCTCTCTCACTCTCTCTCTCTCTCTCTCTCTCTCTCTTTATTTATTTCTCTCTTTAATTAAAGCTTTCCCGAATTAAACAATTAAGAAGTCCAAGGTACATAAATATTACACATTTATATCAGTTTCTTGCTATTTCTCTCTCTTTCTCTTTCTCTCTCCTTCTCTTTCTTGCTCTCTCTCTCTCTCTCTTTCTCTCTCTCTTTCTCTCTCTCTCTCTCTCTCTCTCTCTCTCTCTCTATCTACTTTGCTCAGAAATATTTCTGTTCCAATCTTGCTTTAATTTAAAAAGTATGTCAACCACTGTTCGTTTCTCCATATTTCTTTGTATCTTTTTTCCCTCCCTCCCTCTCTCTTTCTCTCACTCTCTCTCTCTCTCTCTCTCTCTCTCTTTATCTCTCTCTCTCTTGTCTGTTTATCTGTTTGTTTGCTGTCTCTGTCTTTATCTCAGTACACTCCTAATGTATCTCCATATCTCTCTCTCTCTCTCTCTCTCTCTTGTCTATTTATCTGTTGCTGTCTCTGTCTTATCTCAATACATTTCTAAGTTATCTCCCTCTCCCTCTCTCTCTCGCTCTCTAATGATCTGAACGCACCTTTAGCAGTAGATACGGTGTGACTGCACTAGTGTAATCAGTTCTCTGCTTGACTTGAAGGAGTTCGCAGTCAGATTTACTGCAGCCGTGTGAAATTGCTAAATATCTAGAATTTTATAGTCAGTTCATCTCAATAGTCAATTGTAACTTAGATATTTAATTTAATATTTCAATAGTTAAATTGGTAATAGTTAATTAATAGTATATTACAATGGTAATATTTCTTGAGCTGTTTACTAAGTAATTGTGACTGATCAAAGACTGCCAGAGTTTCGCAAAGGTCGACGTGAATAGACACGAAGATAGTAAAACACATCAGAACCCTTTTTTAAATTCTTGGACATATCTGAATTCAGTATTAATACGAAATAGAAAGTATACTTCGTAATGTATAAAGCATAACAATTTAGTATCTATATGGATTGAATCAACGGGCTCAAGGGGCAGCCAGTGTCAGAATGCTTCAGATGCACTCAGTGGCTCATTTGACGAGTCTTATGCTCCTTGTCATCCGGGTATACGGCACAAAAAGTTAGAGACTTATTCTATTTGGGCATCTCTGACATCAACTTTTGATTGTGAAATCAGCAAATGATCATTATCGTCGTCGTCATCATCATCATCATCATCATAATCATTATCATCATCATCATCATCATCATCATCACTATCACCACCATCACCACCACTTTAATTACCTATTCAGCTTACTCCAACTACTTCTAAGGCTTAGGATAATCATGGAAGAGCCATGTTGGTCTAATGTCTCAACTTTCAGATCACGCGAGATTTCATATTAATGTAGAGCATTTAGGAAAATCATTTTTATAAATCACAATTCTTGGAAAGACTTTTGTTACTGTTAAATATTACATTTTCTGCATTATAAATCAATTCTAATTGTAGACCATCTGGCAGCTTCCTAGTAAATGTTTTTGAGAAAGTTTTGATTAAAATTTCACAGGATTTCCTCTTATACCCATCATCTGATAAATCAAGACGTTTGTAGAATTTTTTTATTCGACCTATAGTTTACATACATAGTTTAAAAATAAAAATTAAAAGTGGCGAATGAAATAGGCCTAATAGTAAATTTGTGAGGCAGAAAAACTAATAAATCGAAACACTTTGATAGAAATTTCACGCTACGACTGACCGTTTAAAATTAAATCTTTTCATATGTACAGCTACAGCTAATGTTAACGTCAGTTTCTTCACTCGAAAGCGATGTCAGTGACAGGCGAGCCCAGGATTTGAACCCTGCACTTACTGATCCACGGTCGAATATCTTACCGTCTTGCAGCTTCCTTTTGCTAACCGGCTTGGATTTGTCTCAATGGTGCGCGATGTTGTCATTGGCGACAGTAGCACTCTAATGCCTGTTACTATTTGTTGTTATGTCACGGTATGAATGTGTTGTGATACAAGATGCAGTATGATAGCACGCATAACGCAATGCATTAGGATATTGTTCAAGACAAGATGGCGGCTCTAAGCTAATAATTATAATCTCTCCCAGTTTTGTTTTCTCACGTATAATTTTAAAATATAGAGTGTTATCATTTGCAATTGCATAAATCCTTTTTCGCCAAGAAAACTTTTATTCTTAACCAAATTTAAAAGATTAAAGGATACTTGGACAAATGTCACAAATAGTCGATATCAAAACATTACGCATTTTACTCGACTTTTTATGTCGTATAGTTTCAATGTTCGACAATTTTCTTATATAATAAAATCGTGAGATATTTTCTCTCCTGATTACTTATATAATATTAGTTCATTTTTGTGTCGCATGTAAAATTGAATCACAAAGCAACATAACATAACAACAATTAAAGAGCTACCGTCATCAATGACAACATCGAGCACTTTTGAGACAAAATCAAGCCGACGAGCACACATCACCTTACCACGTTCTACTTTGTTTTGTTTAAATTCAACCAGGCTCGATGATAAATTGAAGAAGAAAGGTATGGAAAACCACTTCAAAAATCGAATACTTTCAAACCATATACATGTACTATAGACAGAAGTTGAGCGGTTCTGTGATGGTCATTTTATTAATGGATGGTGAAGTGCGATTAGATAATGATGATGGTGATGACGACGACGACGACGATGATGATGATGATGATGACGATGATGATGATGATGATGAGGTACGATTACATGGATGTACGCGAGCAATGATAGAGGGCGGAGAGAGAGATAGAAAGAGAGAGGAAGAGAGAGAGAGAGGCAGACAGAGATAGATTGAGATATATATATATATATAATATATATATATATATATATATAGAGAGAGAGAGAGAGAGAGAGAGAGAAAGAGAGAGAGAGAGAGTGAGTGAGAGACAGAGACAGCGACACATAGGAAGAGTGTCAGAGAGAAATTCTCGGCTAAGAGATAAGTGAGAAGAAAGACAAGTAGAGAGATAAGTAGGAAGAAAGGCAAGTAGAGAGATAAGCAGGAAGAAAGACAAGTAGAGTATAAGTAGGAAGAAAGACAAGTAGAGAGATAAGTAGGAAGAAAGACAAGTAGAGAGATAAGTAGGGAGAAAGACAATTATAGAAGTAGAGAGATAATTAGGAAGATAGACAAGTAGAGAGATAGGTAGGGAGAAAGACGAGTAGAGAGATTAGTAGGGAGAAAGACGAGTAGAGAGATAAGTAGGGAGAAAGACAATTATAGAAGTAGAGAGATAATTAGGAAGATAGACAAGTAGAGAGATAGGTAGAGAGAAAGACAAGTAGAGAGATAAGTAGGAGAAAGGCAAAGGCACAGAGGTACATGTTTAGCTTATATATATATAGCGCATATATATATATATATATATATATATATATATATATATATATATATATATATATATATATATATATATATACAGCAGGTCTACATAGGCTTCCAGTGCTCTCCCATCAACAGCACACAAGTATCCAATTCTACCATCAGAACTTCTGTAGCCGCACTGACCAATCTAATATATCAACGCCAGAAACTTTCCGTGAAAACTAAGAAAACCAAGTAAAACTAAGAAAACCAAGTAAAACTAAGAAAACCAAGTAAAACTAAGAAAACCAAGTAAATTTTATAATTAAAAGTCTGTGACCTGAACAGTCATCGTCATTATCATCATAATAACCTTCGTTATTAAGCACGAAAATTGCCACAGGCATCATCTGCAACTAGACGGACCCGTACTTAAAAGTGTATCGAAACTGTGGAAGTTTAGCTTTGCAATAAATCACGACAAGAGATTGTTGATTACCGTATAGGAAATTGACAGAAATTATTCTGCAATATTCCCAAAGTTATAATTTGATTTATCTTTTTAATTAAAAATAAGCAACCTACATTCACGCAGTTTCGCGTATATAGCCGTTCTTAAAGTCAGGTCTTTACTGATGATTTATTTTCTTCTGAGTTTCTGAAATTATTAGTTTTCGCAAATATTTCGTTGATTTGTGAATGAATTGCTTCTGCGTTAAGCAATTCAGTCAAAATAGTTGCTAACCTACTCATCCGTATTTATTGATTGATTTACTAAAAATCATTAAATAATTCGACTTATTCAATAACTCTACGGTCTGCTCTTAATGAGCGTGAAATAGGTCTTCGAGTAGGAATGCGTAATTTGGACCTGGCATTGGTTCAAATGACGAAAATGTAGGCCTATGATTTTTTTTTAAATCCAAAAAGTACAAAAAAAACTGAAACGAAAGTATGTTAATCAATGTTTCACTTCTAGGTGGTTTAATTCTTAATCAGTGGCCTATGCTGCCTTGAGGAGAAATAAACTAAGGGTTTTGCCTAACTGACCTACATTCAACGAATTCATTAATTCACTCATTCACTCTTCATTATTTAATGAATTCATTCATTCACTCATTTATTCATAAATTCCTTTATCCCTTCACTCGTTCATTCATACATTAAATCACTCATTCATTCAAATATTCCTTCCTTCCTTCACTCGTTCATTCATACATTAAATCATTCATTCATTCAAATATTCCTTCATGCCTTCACTGGTTCTTTCATTCATTTATTCACTCATTAACTCTTCACTAATTAATGAATTAATTTATTCATATATTCATTTGCTCATTCATTCCTACATTCCTTCATTTCTTCACTCGTTCGTTCATTCATTAATTCACTCATTCACTCGGCGAGAGTTCAATGAGAGGACGAGAGATGTTTCAAGTAAACAGGAAATTTGGTTTTAATCATCTCTGAGATTTTATGAATGAGATAAATATCTGCTCGCTTATTTGTCTATGCGTATGTGCGAACACTTCTAGGTATGTTTACCTGTACGTCTATCAGTATGATTGAATGCTTCAAGCTATGTTTACCTGTACGTCTATCAGTGTACTCGAATTCTTCTAGTTATGTTTACCTGTACGTCTCTTAGTATGCTCGAATACTTCTAGTTATCTCACCTGTATTTCTATCAGTATGCTTCAATACTTCTAGTTATGCGCATTTCTACTAACTATCCTGTAAGTTAGATACTTGGTAAGAATCAGAGTTAGGGTGCAGGTGTAATTTGGGTTTAGAGAAGTCTTAGGCTAATTAGGATTAGGCACAGGTTAGGATTGTAGGCCTGCGATGAGGGTTAACCTTAACAATAAGGCTAAGGTTTAGATTTATATTGAAAGAGGTAATAAAACTTGCGTTCATTTGCCGGATGCGGCAAGGTGTATTTAGTCGATTAGAAGCGAAATAAGAAATCTTCAATAAAGTTTTCTTAGGAGTTTTGAGATTCATTCATTCACTAATTCTCTTATAGATCAATTGACTGATTGATAAATTGATTGATAAATGGATTGATTCATTGATTGATTTATCGATTGATGGCTTGATTGAATAATCAATTTAATGATCGATTGACTGATTGATAAATTGATTGATAAATGGATTGATTGATTCATTGATTTATCGATTGTTGGATTGATTGAATAATTGATTGATCGATTAACCGAACATTCACTGACATCCTCATTGGGCCTACAGGCTGGGCCATGGATACTCGAGTTCTATAGAGTGATGACTGGAAAACTGACATTCTTTTAAACCCACCGGAAACACGTGTGATCTGCGCCAATCTTTAGCGAATTACCGGCGCCATATTGATTTCCATCTCCCAGCAATCTCTGTGTAGTCCTACCAGCCGCTTATCCCGTGATACAGGTCCTAGCTGAGCAACAACAACATCATCAGTATATCGTTGTCCATGAAGATATAGAGTACTATTGAAGCACACACGATAACTGAATGTTATGAATTTTCGTTCTTCTGCTTCTGAAACCTCGCTGAAGCGACTGAGTCAGACTCCAAAGAAGTATCATTCAATTTATATATATATATAATCTTTATTTCACCAAATTTATGGCAGTAAACAAAAACGAAAACAGAAAACAAACAAGTATCACTTAAAGATACTACATAAAAATATTCCTAGTGATAAAAAAATACGACTGGTAATTGATCAGAGAGTTTGTCAAATAATTAATAGTAATTAACGAACGTGCAAATTTCATATTAATATTACTGACAAGAAAATGATTAATTTATGAATAATCTAATCATTAAGTTTCTCCATGGCGAAAGTATATTTAACTTCACTAGGAATCTCAAGCTGTGCATTGCACAACTCAATACCTAGGCAATTAAATCTAGCGTTAATATTTGTGGATTGATTATTCGTCTTCAGCAATTTGCAATTCATGTCACCCCCTGTTATTGCCATAGTTAATTCCTGCAATATCGGACTCTAACCTACTGAACGTTAATTCCAACTCGTCACGCTCAGTGCAGATTTGCAAATAGAAGATACATATTAACTAATAATAACTTATTCAATGTCTAAATCATATAACGATCCTCACATGTAGCGAAGATACTGAATTAAATAAACTACATAATTTAATATCTGACAGAACGGCCAGACCTTTAATGGACGACCACGTCAAATATTATTCTTCAAAATGTATCTCATAGAAGAAGAACTGAACACGAAGTATTTATCATCCAAATAATTAAAATTATTTAACTGATCAGGAGTCAACCAGTGTTCCTGCAGAAAAATTATATCAGCCTTATAATTATTATATATTGATTTTAACATAGTTATACCTTGATTAAAACCATGCATATTGTAACTCATTGACTTTAAGATATCTAATTGAGTAGCATGTGTGGACATCCTATACAACTAAAAGTTTTAGCTGAGGTTTAAATACCCATTCTCTTATAATCAGATGTGGGCCGCATTCAGAGATGAATTTATTAACAACATCAGAATCAATGTTGACCCTGAATGCATTCGAATTTTCGAATCGTGTCTTAGCTGCAAATACATTGTGGACTTTAATATTACAATTTTTAACCAGCTTTCAAATGCTTCACAGCCTGTTTCCTTATCAATGTTAGAGACATAGAATATTTTACTTTTCCTAAGTTCACGAGCCGCTTTAATCGCGCACTGGGTATTAGAACCAATAATTGTTTTTGGTTTGCTTTTAGGTTTCAATGGTAAGTTATCCTTAGGTTTGGCTGCAACGGTAGGACTACGTTTTCTTTTCTTTCCTAGAACACGCTGATATCCCTCCGAGTCCATGCCATCAGTGTCCATCTCCGCAGTCACAGAAGTTCTTTCACCTCCACTTTGATAGGAATGACGTGGAGTTTCAACCAATTCCGCCCATGATCTACCCGATGCTTTGGTGACGGAATGAGAAGATGAGTCTTTGAGAAGTTTAGGCCCAGTCAACTTTTCTACTTGACCAGAGCAAAGCGAGTCTAATTGAGATTCTTTATTAGTCAGCTTACCCATCATAGATTTCAGATCATTGATATTCTGCAACATATCCACAGGAGCCGAGGCGACTGCAGATTTATCCAGTTTAGTATCCAAATTATCAGCTTATTAAGTACACAACGTGGTCACCCTCCTCGAGCCTTGATGATGGTAGGTTGTCCACATTAGCAGCTACAAAACTAGGTAGCTTCTCCAGCAGTAAGTTTTCATCTAAGAAAGCGAAGACATTGAATATGTCGTTTAGCTCCGTTTTAGACCTATTCTCGCTGTTCTGACGTTTAGCAGGTTTAGGCCAGTTCTCAAGACCCAAGTTGTCAACAGAATCGACTAGACGCTCTTTTGCTACTGTAATATCATCCGCCGAATAAAAGTCACCAATAATACTCATTAGCTTTACGCTAGAAAATTTACCTAATTTGCATTTCAGATAGCATAAAAGTTCGCATACGATTACGCTACAGTTGTCAGATGTGTCGACTATAATATTGCTGCACTCAGCCATGTCTATAATTAACACGTCCGTACAAGCCGACGGTCGGCGAACAATCTATATATATACATGTATATATATATATATATATATATATATAGAGAGAGAGAGAGAGAGAGAGAGAGAGAGAGAGATCTTAGTTTACCATTTGGTTAGCATCATAGAGGTACGCATCGAACATAAACTTCTTCTTCTTCCCTTAAATCCCAGTTTAACTAGGGTGGGAATGCGAATAGACCTTCTCCTCTTCTCTCTGTCCCATACCATATCATCCGTTATTCCCCTATAATCTCTGCTATTTCTGCTAAATCTAAAATAAACAATAATAGAATGCAAAAGAAAATCTTTAAATTAGAACATTTATGAACCACATCAACTTAACTTAGGCCTATTATTCAATTATGTCTATATTTGTTAATATGTTTCCGATCATCGTTCGTTCAAATAATAGTTCAAATAATAGTTCAAGTACTTGCTTAGTATCGACTTTGAGTTAAATCCTGACCTATGATTTATTTTAACTTCCTGGAACGCCTGTTCACATGCGGCAGTTGGAAATCCACCAAACTTGTTACTAATTTGTTTTAAGTGTTAGAGATCTATCGAATCAAGCTGCTTACTGTTTGGTAACCTCTCGCGTAAAAGCTCGCGCAAACTCTTCACATGTAATTAACAGAGAACCGCTTGGTAGAGGTGTAAACATTCGCCGTATGAATTGCTTAGTTCGAAGAACTAATCCAGTCTGATCCTATTTCATTCATTGATTTTTTAATGTCAAGTTTAACGTTAGGTTCCTGCTCTGCACTGCCAGTAGCCAGTGGCGATGTCGGTAAGATATTCGACCGCGGATCAGTGTATGCGGGGTTCAAATCCTGGACTCGCCCGTCACTGACATTGCTTTCGAGTGAGGAAATTGACGTTAGCACTAGCTTTACCAGCTTTACTTTCTATTTCAGCCCTCAAGCCGCTAGAGCAAGATATTTCAGCCCAGGGGTCACATGGGCCACAGGGGTCACACGGCCCCCTCAAGCAGGGCAACAACCTCACTGTGGCCACCCCGCCTTGGATCGAGCCCCAGGAGCCTCTGAGGTCGGCGAGAGAGGGCACCTCTGTGACCTTGCTCTGTCTCGTCACGGGTCAGCCACGCCCCTCGGTCACGTGGTACAAAAACAACCAACCAATCAGCGAACGCTATTCTGACAGGTTTGTCATAGACCTTTGCGAGCTATGAGAACAAGAGAAAAGGCTAGAGATAAATTTAATGATTTCAGAACATAGTTTAAGTATATTATATCAAGAATTAAGTGGCTTCATTGGGTGCATGTCTTGAAGTGAACTGACCCAGAAACGAAGATTGATCTAGGTCAGAGCATTTGCCTCCTATTGGTTGGAATTTTTTAGTTTCGCAATGGTATATTAAGCGTACATTGAATCACATTCTATTCACTTTGCTAAGGGGATTTGATTATTGTTTGTAAGAGTTTTGTACTGTGCTGACGAATTAAGCAGAAAGTTCCTCCTTCCTCGAACTATCCTGTGCCAATAATCACTTAACCTTAGCGGTCCCCCTTTATGAAGTTATGATACTAGTGCCTGAGAAGTCCCTCAATATGATTACAAAGAAGAATGCAACCTTAATCGTTCATGCGTCGATCCTTAGCCTGATTTTAGTGATGCAATTTGTCTATAATTTTAAACCTCTATGCTATGACAGTAATATTACGCTTCTATAGACTATTATGACAGTAATTATTTGACAATTATTTTTGTGAATATTCATAGCTCATGTTAACGTCAGTTTCCTCACTCGAAAGCGTGGTCGGTGACGGGAGAGCTCAGGATTTGAACCCACACATACTGATCCGCGGTCGAATATTTTAGCGACATCGCCACTGACTCA
Organism: Enchytraeus crypticus; assembly: GCA_905160935.1. NCBI lineage: Eukaryota > Metazoa > Annelida > Clitellata > Enchytraeida > Enchytraeidae > Enchytraeus > Enchytraeus crypticus. The sequence continues at coordinate 370,807 of CAJHZI010000491.1, read as the reverse complement.
AGCCATATGATAGGCTCTATGTTCTAATACATCATTGGTTGCTGAGGTATGGTAAGCTCTATGTTCTAATACATCTTTAGGGTGCTATTGTATGGTAAGCTCTATGTTCTAATACATCTTTTGGGTGCTGAGATATGGTAAGCTCTATGTTCTAATACATCTTTAGGGTGTTGATGTATGGTAAGCTCTATGTTCTAATACATCATTTGTGTGCTGAGGTATGGTAAGCTCTATGTTCTAATACATCTTTAGGGTGCTATTGTATGGTAAGCTCTATGTTCTAATACATCTTTTGGGTGCTGAGATATGGTAAGCTCTATGTTCTAATACATCTTTAGGGTGTTGATGTATGGTAAGCTCTATGTTCTAATACATCATTAGTGTGCTGAGGTATGGTAAGCTCTATGTTCTAATACAACTTTAGGTTGCTGATAGACGCCGATGGTCTGGAGGTACAGAGAGTAGTTAAGGGTGACGCTGGGAGATATTCCTGTCAGGCGAGGAACAGTCTGGGACTGGCCTGGGCAAACTTCTCTCTCTCCATCACCAGCGCAGGTTTAACGACCTCTCGGTGTATAGTTTTCTGGGTGTATAATTTTCTGGGTGTATAATTTTCTTGGTATATTATTTTTGGGTGTATAAATTTCTGGGTATATAATTTTCTCGGTGTATAATTTTCTGGGTGTTAATCTCGGAGTGTATTAATATTGATTTCATGAATTTTCCATCAATATAAATCTCTGCGGTCTTTATATCCCTACCATAGTTAAACTAGAATTCAAGAGAAGAAGATGATGATGATGATACTGATGATGACGATGGAACTTCAATCCATGAAAGCAAGATTAATAATTTGATCTTGTATCTTGGGGTTTGGATCTTGGACTTGCTCTGTTTTTGATTTCGATTTCTCTTGTAGTCTTTGTGTACTCAGTCTTCATCCTGTGGTATTTCAGCGCCTGTTTGTGTATAGGATGCTTGTGACGTCACTGACATTGCCTTATAATAATAAGAATAATAAAGGTTTAACGTCCATTTCCTCATCAAGGGATGATGTCAGGGACGTCCCCACAGCACACATCACTACAGATCAATTCACCCAGATCAATCAGCAAAAGAAATATGCTGAGGAGAAGTAAGGTCCTAAACGAAAGCCAGGCCGGTGAACAAAAATGGTCAGGGTAGATTGATTATGTCTACGGTGGGAAAGGGCGAGGAACCGGACGTTAAATTCTTATTGATTGATTGATAGTGATTGATGGATAGATTAAGTGATCGATTGATTTGCTGATTGATTGATAGACGAGTCTAACACGACGAGGGAGAAAGAGGTGGACTATTTCATAGAGGTCAAGCATGCGGGCACTGACCTTGAACTTAGATGTGCCACAGGAAGAACCTTCGATAGAAACGTCACGTGGCTCAAGGACGGTCTGCCCTTCACCGAAAGAAAATCATCAGCCAGGGTGGGAGACTATAAATCAATTAATTAAATAATAGATCAATCAAATCAATCAATTAATTAGTCAGTCAAAGAGTCAGTCAGTCAGTCAGTCAGTCAGCCAGTCAGAGAACAATCAATCAATAAATCAATATATTAAAAAACATATCAATCAATAAGTAGGCCTATAAGATAATATTCTCATTATTTAATTTAAAATCAACAAATTTTACAGATTTAATTTTTTCAGAGAACATATAATAATAATATTTTTTAATTAGAAATTGCTATTGGATAATGAAGTTAGTTAATTACTAGATAATTAACCTTAGCGATGAGTTAATTGATTGATCTACAGATGAAGCAGATAACGAGGAAGACAGCATTCATACAGAGGCTGGACTCGGCAGTTCTATCCGACAGTGGTAACTACTCCTGTGTGGTGGAGTGGGGTGGGGAGGCGAAACAATGGAGGTACTACGATGTCAAAATCGTACGTAAGTGCTCGATAAATCAATCAATCAATAAGAATTTAACGTCCGGTTTCTCGGCGTAAGGCAATGTCAGGGACGTCAATAATATTTATAATATCAATAGTCAATAATCAAATAATATATTAGTATTCCACTTATTGTTCTTTTCTTTTATCTGTCTAACTGGTAGTGGTTTATGTTAATTTCCTATGTACAATGTTAGCATTGATTTATTTAATATTTCTTGATTTTTTTTCCTCCTATCTGATGATGACGACTAAAGAAGTATATATAATAATTATGTCATTATAATAATAAGATTACTATTATTATTATAATGACTATTATAATAATAATAGTCATCCCCAGCCAATGAAATGAACGTTAAAATCTGTTATAATGAGCAGATAACGAGAGTGAGGCTCTATATATATATATATACAAGTATTATACTATATATATATATATATATATATATATATATATATATATATATATATACATATATATATATATATATATATATATATATATATATATATATGTATTAACATCCACGTATACGTCAGTGGCAAGTGCACAGCAGCACTATATGGTAAACGACAGATTTGTACCTAAATTCATCGAAAAATTAATCTTCATAATTATACACGTAGTTCGAATTAAACAAGTCGTGTTTATTAGAAAACGTACAAGCTTAAAAATTGACCTAAATATATTAAATGTTTATCATACAGGTATATTCGCCAATCGTTTTTGACATATTTTGATATATTATAGTTGCAATTAACGGAGTTACATGGAAACTGAAATAATACTTTTCCATACATGCCTAAAGGTGTCCACGTCATAATCAATGATATCATACGCACTGAGCCACAATCCCCATTTACGCTACGTAATAGATTTTTACCTGTTTACTTGAAATAATTGCAGAATGGTTACTGAATAACACCCGTTATATTATCTCTGACGACTTGCTATTGTATGAATTATGCGATTTCAAACTGAGGAGAAATTCAATTCCTTTAAAGAAATCCACAGAGTTCAAATCTGAAGTGCTTTCATATCAAAACATCTACATATAACCTAGAGTCTGAGTCAGTGGCTCGGTAAAGGTTAAAGTAAATTAAAGAATTAAAAAAAACATATTTAAATCAAAGCAAAATGAAATTCTAAATCTATATTGCTTTAAACATACCCTTTGTAAACATTATTAATGCTTATAAACTTCATAGCACAATATGCAATAACTCGTTAAAAATAAGTTATATTGAGTAGCAAATACTTTACAAAAAACAATTAATTTATAATGAGATCAAAATCGGTTTTAGAGTTTTTCCTTAAATCGATTTATATTCTACTAAACGTTTGCAATAGACCGATTACTAAAAGAATAGGAGTCGATCATGCCCTAATCGTCATTGATTTCTCTCTCTCTCTCTCTCCCTCTATCTCTTTCTATCTCTCCCTCTCTCACACTCTCTCTCTCTCTCTCTCTCTATCTATCTCTCCCTCTCTTAAAACTCTTTCTGTTCTCTGATCACTCACTCTTTTCCTGTTCATTCAGATAAATCGACGATCTCGTTAAAACGCGACAAGTGCGCAAAAACTAACGCGCGCAGCTCTAAACAACAAAATAACAATTTCGATAAACTGATCGCAGATGATGACGCCTGTTTGGCAGTATTGCTTTCCATTAATTGTGTTTTTATATTTCAAGGAACACTTAGTATTATTGTTTTTAAAATATCATTCATTTGACTCACTCTCCTCATTACAACTCGTTGTAAAGTAAACTAAAGTAAACACGCATTATAGTGAATAATCAACTATTCTGATATCTATCACTTTTTAAAATCACATGTTTAATCCGTTAGGCAATTTAGACCATTTTCCGTATAACCAGTCCAGTGAATGTCCGAGATTTTACTCTCAGATCAGCGCGGCAGGGATTCGAACCCACGAGGTTCAATTCAACTCAGGCTTTGTCATTTAAAATTTCATGACGTTACCCCTACGCTATTTAGATATTCATTCAGTTGTATTTTGTTTCTTTCTAAATCAAAATCTCTCCATCAAAATCTCTCCATCAAAATCTCTGCATTAAAACTTATCCATCAAAACCTCTCCATCAAAACCTCTCCATCAAATATCTCTCCATCAAAACCTATCCATCAAAACCTCTCCATCAAAACTTCTCCATCAAAATCTCTCCATAAAACCTTTCCATCAAAACCTTTCCATCAACACCTTTCCATCATAACCTTTCCATCAAAACTACTCCATCACAACCTTTGCATCAAAACCTCTCCATCAGAATCTCTCCATTAAAATCTCTCCATTAAAAGCGATATCCTTCAACGCTTTTCCGTATTAAATGCGCCTTTTATCACGACATGCTCGGAATTAATATGTTTGTTTTTATTTAATTTTATTTAATCAATTTATCACATCATACAAAATAATAAATCAATGCTATACTGGCTACCTTTGCTTGATTTAAAGGATATTTTTACGCACAGCGAACACTCGCTTACAGCATACATGTATACACACCTACTAACACACGCACATCTCACACATACAAACACACGTACAGCATTCCTGTGCACACATTTACAAAAGCATACAAACACACGTACAGCGCACATGTACATACACCTACAAACTCACGCACAACACACACACACGTGTAAAAGAGCTACGATATTTGCATATCTTAATTGAGCCGCACACCCTCAAGCATTGATGCTGAAGACGTTCTTCAAGAGAAATGATTAAGTTTATTTTAATCTTTCTATCGCTCTAGTGATTCCAGATTCGTTTCCATCTATCCACTCCTTATTTCTCTCTTATTCTCCTTTCCCTCTCTCTCTTTCTCTCTCTATCCATTAAAACATAATTATATATTATATTCATATATATATATATATATATATATATATATATATATATATATATATATATAGGATATATACAGGGTGAGTAAAAAAAATTATGACACCTGCAAAAAGTTTGAATATCTCAGGCTATTGTTAATATTTTCAAATTAAACTTTTAGCAATTAATAAGGGACTAATTTCTTATGGGGTGGCCAATTTTCATCCATTTTGGTGCATCGATTGTCCAGTTATGCAAGTTTCAGCAGAGCAACCCCCCATTTTTACCTTAAAATGGCGTTTGCTACAACGGTAAGGGCAGATTGCACTTCATTGACGAGAAGGTAAGGTTGAACTCTCAGTATTACGTCAGTACTTTGCTTCCGGAGCTGTTTGATGATTGCCATGCTCTTCTACCAAATGGTTTCATCTTTCAGCAGAATGGTGCTCCGGCTGATGCATCTCGTCATGCACAGGAGAGGATCAGCGAGAGTAACCCGGATTTCATCAAGAAGAATGAATGGCCTCCAAACTCACACGATCATAATCCTCCGGATTATCATATCTGGGGAACCATGCTGCATCTCTATCAGAAACACCAGCCGAATCTTAAACACAAGACAGAACTGCAGGAGGTGTTTTACGCAATTTTTTGGTAAAAATGGGGGGTTGCTCTGCTGAAACTTGCATAATTGGCCTATATATGTACCAAAATGGATAAAAATTGGCCACCCCGTCAGAAATTAGTCCTTTAGTAATTGGTAAAAGTTTCTTTGGAAAATATTAACAATAGCCTGAGATATTCAAACTTTTTGCAGGTGTTATCTTTTTTTACTCACCCTGTATATGCCAGTAGGCAGTGTATATATAATATATATATATATATATATATATATATATATATATATATGCTATATATATAGATATATATATGCTATATATATATATATATGCTATATATATATGTATATATATATATATATATATATGCTATATATATATATATATATGCTATATATATATATCTATATATCTAGATATATATATATATATATATATATATATGCATATATACATGTATATATATATATATATATATATATATATAATATATACTTATAATATCATATATTATATATAGCTATATATATATATATATATATATATATATATATATATATATATATATATGCTATATATATATATATGTATATATATATATGCCAGTAGGCAGTGTATATATAACATATATGTATGCTATATATATATATATTATATTTTTATATTAACCCTATCATATTCACGCCAGTGCTAATATTTATATTTTCTATTTACTCTATCATGTTTACATCCAGTGCTATATTTATATATTTCATTGGGCGGGATGTAGCGCACTCGGTTAAGCTGCGCGTCAGTTGAACGAAGTTAAGCTCCAACGCGCCTGCTAGTACTTTGTGGGCGACCACCTTGGAAGACCGAGTGTTGACAGCTTTGAAAGAAAATATCCCGAGGGTGTTGGAAGGTTTTTCTTAAATCCGCGCCGGCTGCAATTGATGTGCCAACAAAAGGCAACGATTACTAATAAGTTAATAACCACGGAGAAGAATGGAGGAAATAACGAAAACTACAAAAACAGAAACGTAGCAAGGAAACTAATTATCAGTTGCGGTATGTCATGTGTGCAACAATACGAACAAACAAATTTCTATTAACCCTATCATGTTCACATCCAGTTCTAATAATTAGATAATATCTCTTAACCCTATCATGTTCTGCTAATATTAATTTTATATTTTCTACGAACCCTATCATATTCTGCTCTCAGCGATGTACCCATACAAGCCGGTAATCACGGAGGGGCCCATGAACCAGACCCTGACCGTGGGGGAAGTGGCCAGGTTCGAGTGCCGCATCATCAGTGACGCTCAGCCCTACTTCCGGTGGCTGAAGCACTACAGCATCAACGGGTCCTATCTCAACGAGTCCAACGAGGATGATCCTTACGTCCATGAGCTCAAGGTAAGCAGGGATTCTTATATCTTGATTGATTTATTGAGTGATTGAGTGATTGATTGAGTGAGTGAGTGAGTGAGTGAGCGAGTGAGTAATTGAGTGAGTGAGTGAGTGATTGATTTAAAAGTGAGTTAGTGAGCGATTGATTGATTGATTGATTATTTAATTGATTGATTGATTGATTGTTTGGTTGAGTGATTGATTCATTTATTTATTTATTGATTTGTTGACTTATTTATTTAATGATTGATTGATTTATTGATTTATTGAGTGATTGATAGTTTTACACCATGGCGTCTGATTGTTTATTTCTTTCAATTATTTGTCATTTTCATGCACGATATTATATTGATAATGTACCATAGCGTATTGTATTGTATTGTATTGTTTTGCAATGAAGTGCATTGTATTGTATAGTACTGTAAGATGCTGTAGTATATTCAATTAAATTGAATTAAATTGATTTCTATTCTATTCTATTCTATTCTATTCCATTCCATTTCATTCCATTCCATTCCATTCTATTCTATTCTATTCTATTCTATTCCATTCCATTCTATTCTATTCTATTCCATCCTAATCTATTCTATCATATCCTACTATATTCCATCCTACTCTATTCTATTCCATTGTTATATCTTATATCTTATTTGTTATATGTAATACGTAGAGTGACGGCAGAATTAACATAACATCTAATATGGAGGTTCTGATAATCAACAATCTAACGCTGAACGACTCTGGCTGGTACATGTGTATGGTTGGTAACGCTATAGGCATCGTCTACAAGCATGCCTATCTGACTGTGGCCAACCCTGCTGCCTCGTCAATGGGTTAGTACTCATGCCTCTTCCTATGCTGCCTCTTCCTTAGACCTGCTGCCTCTTCCTATGCTGCCTCTTCTTTAGAAGACTTGCTGCCTCTTCCTTAGAAGACTTGCTGTCTCTTCCTTAGAAAACTTGCTGCATTTTCTTTGGAAGAACTGCTGCCTCTTCTTTAGAAGAACTGCTGCCTCTTCTTTATTTTGATTTTGCCTCTTCTCTTTATGTTGTATTTTCATTATGAAAATCGTTTTCTTATTCAAGCGAAGAATTTTTCTAGTTGTTATTATTATTATATTTTATTGTTTTTATTTTAGTATTATTATTATTGTTATTGTAAAAATTGTTATTCTTATTGTTATTATTATTATATTATTATTATTATTATCATTATTATTATTATTATTTATTTTATTTTATTTTTTTTTTTAATCATGCTCTCCACTCCGCAATGCCGTGTCACCAAAAATACCACGGAAATATTGCTGCATTGTATCGCTGCAGAGACATTGACAATCGTTACTACAGAAAAGATTTCTGGCGAAGATCTCCAGATATTATCCAGTCTTATTATTATTCTAATGTTATATATATATATATATATATATATATATATATATATATATATATATATATATAATTGTAATAATAATATTATTATAATATAATATATTATCTCGAGTTATTATTATTATTATTATTATTTTATTATTATTATTCTATATTAATTAATTAATTAATTAAATGATAAGAACAACCTATAAGACTGTAATTATCTGATGTTATATCAAAATTCTGTATGCCGCACAGTTGAGAAGCCTTATATCCATTGTGCTCAGTCTAATGCACAGTCAATCACCAGTCCATTCAGTTGCCCTTATGGCGCAATCGGTTAGCGCGTTCGGCTGTTAACCGAAAGGTTGGTGGTTCGAATCCACCTAGGGGCGTGCATTTTAGCACTGTGCTGCACTATGTTTATAACTGTGCTGCATAAAAGCGCTTATTCTTTGATCTCTATATTAGTTTAGTTTCTAGTTAAGTACTATGCTGTATTTGTTGTTTATTATGCATTGTATCGCATTGCGTTGCCTTACATTGCTACACATTGCATTGCATTGCACTACAATACATTACGACCATGCACAGCTGTAACGGACGACGAAACGGGCGGACAGAGAGCAATGCTAACGAGCTCAACGATAGTCATAGCGATCTCGTCGACCTGTATCCTGGTCTTCACCCTGCTGCTGCTGCTCTGCTGCCTAGTGCGCCTCTCTCCCGCCGCCACGTCCAGCGCCTGGGCGCTCAGGCCGGCCGCACGGCGTCGTGTCGTCGTCATGCGCTCCAACGTGCTCTACCCGCACTCGTCCAAGCACCTCGGCCTCTCCCAGGGGGGCACCCTTATGACCCCCCTGCTGGCCCAGGTCAGGATCGAGGGCCCCGGGAGACATCGGGGGGACATGACCCCCGTCAGCGCCTTCGAGTATGAGATACCGCTGGATAAAGAGTGGGAGTTTCCTAGGAACAGGTAGGAGATGGGTGACTGAATAGTCATTTGTTTGGTTTGATTGATTTCAAGTGCAATTGTTTCTGCTATTAAGCGTCTGATCTATTAACGAATTCTTTCTGCTTTTAGTATTGACTGACCGATTGGTTTCTTGATTTTTCTGATGAATTTTCTTTTGGATTTTGATTTCGCTAATTAATTGTTTAGTTGAGTTTGTTAATTAATTGATACAGATAGACAGTTGATAAATGCAATAGGAAGAAGAGTTGGATAGGACACATTGTAAAGGGGGAAGGTCTATTAATAGAGGCCGTAGAAGGTAGAATAGAAGGAAAAAGAGGCAGGGGCAGGCAGAGATTAGGTATGTTAGATGATTTAAAGACCCACAAATATACGGAAATGAAGAGGAAGGAGGAAAGCAGAGAAAAGTGGAGGCGTTATATACCTAGGACCTGCCGGTAGGCAGTGCACTAAGAGAGCTTTAATTGATTGAGTTCGCTAATTAATTAATTGATTGATTAATGCAGGCTGGCGCTGGGTAAGGTGTTGGGAGAAGGAGCATTCGGTGTTGTCATGAAGGCGGAGGCTTTGAACATCTGCGGCAGTGCATCTCCCACCACTGTCGCTGTAAAAATGCTGAAAGGTTGTTTGTTGTAATTATTAACCAAAATTAATTTTCAATCATTCAATAAATCAATCAATCAATGGTTGAAAAGCTGTATGTTGTAATTACTAAGGAAAATTTATTTTCAATCAATCAATAAATCAATCAGTCAATGGTTGAAAGGTTGTTTTTTGCAATTATTAACGAAAATAAATTGCCATTAATTTTTGTTTAGCAATTTATTGAAAATAGAATCAGGCCGTTACCTGAAATCCAATTCTGTTCGTTCTGAACAAAAAAGATTAAAAGACCGTAATCTCATAACTTGTAAGCTCATCATTTGTAATCTCATCGCCTGTCATCTCATCACTTGTAATCTCATCACTTGTAATCTCATCACTTGTAATCTCATCACCTGTAATCATCACTGTAATCTCATCGCCTGTCATCTCATCACTTGTAATCTCATCACTTGTAATCTCATCACTTGTAATCTCATCACCTGTAATCTCATCACCTGTAATCTCATCACTTACAGATGACGCTACGGACAGTGCTTGATGTTGTTATAGACGACGCTATAGTGGCAGTGCTTGATGTTGTTATAGACGACGCCACGGACAGTGACATGGCTAATCTGATTCAGGAGATGGAGGTGATGAAGATAATTGGTCGTCATAGGAACGTGCTCAGTCTGCTAGGCTGCTGCACACAGGACGGTTAGTACTGACTGATTAATTGATTGATTGATTTACTGGTTGATTATGATTAATTTACTGATTGACTTGTTCACTATATGATTAATTTTGCCATTCATTTGTTCTTTCACTCACTCACTCATTCTCTCACTCATTCACTCACACAATCACTCACCAGCTCACTAATTCTCTCACTCACTCATTTACTAGCGCACTCACACACTTAACTAAATAACTCACTCAATCACTGAATCACTCACTCAATCACTCATTCACTCACTCACTCACGCACATTTTATTAGCATAATATGTTACTATTTTATATAATAATTCGAATTTTCGTTCTTAGTGGACTCTACTTTTAACTGACTTATTGACCATGCTTCCTCAGTGACTACGTGTACAATGATCGCTCCTGTGAGAGTGTTTGTGTTTGTAGGCTTGTCTGTATGTGTGCTTGTCTGTTCTATACTAAAGGTCCGCTCTATGTTGTCGTGGAGTATGCTCCGTTCGGTAACCTCAGGGAGTTTTTGAGGTCACGGCGACCTACATCCCAGTCACATGACAAGGCTGACACTGCAGACTCCACCTGTCGAATGTTGACTTATAAAGATCTCGTCTCTTTCGGTTACCAGGTGGCGCGAGGTGTCGAGTATTTGGCCTCAAAACTGGTTAGGCATTAATTTGATGTTAAAATAGCGTATTGATTTTAATAATAATAAGGGTTTAACATCCGTTTCCTCTTACAAGGATGACGTCAGGGACGTCCCCCCATCACATGTCACTACAAATCGATTCAGCCCAAACGATCTGAAAAAATATGTTATGAAGAGAAAGAAAAAGATCCTAACGGTGCCGGTGCGGTGATCAAAAACAGTCAGGCAAGATGAAAGAAGTCTATGGTGGGAAGAGATTTAACAGTATTGCTGACTCCAGAACAAAAGTTTATTCTCATTGCTTACATTTACCTTCGGTTTTATTATCTATTGTTGATGTCATTTCTTAGGATGATAAACGGTGTGTTCATATGAAGTCATATTTGACAAAATCTTGTAATCTTTAACTATCTATCTAAGTATTGTTCAGGATAGACAATATTTTAGACAGAATAGTAAACCGAGTTTACAAATAAAAAAATATTTTAAAAATTAAAACGAATCGAAGATATACGTCTACATAATTTAACCTAATTGCTGCAGGGTATCCACCGAGACTTGGCGGCAAGGAATGTTCTGGTGGCTGAGGACTTTGTGCTCAAGATCGCTGACTTTGGGTTGACGAGAAACCTGCCGAACACCGACTACTACAAGAAGACGACCGACGTAAGGGCAGCAATTCTTTCGTCAGAATTTATATCTTATACCTTGCTCGAGAAGTAGGCTTAGCGTGCTAGCTGTGCCTCACGTCCATTATGAAATAATGGATATTAAATAGTTAAATATAGACATGCAAGCAACAAGTTTTATTAGATTTTATTTGTCGCGTAATCGTCCGCATTATTGGTAATTAAGTGAATACAAATACACTGTATACACAAAGTGTATTTATTTAGCGTGCATTATAACAAATACACTGTATACACAAAGTGTATTTTTATAGCGTGAATTATAACAAATGCACTGTATATACCAATCTAAGGTATATACAGTGTATGTGAGCATGCGATCTATTTTATCAATTCTCTGTCAAATGAATTTGATCGATGATACAGCTGCAGATGATGCGTGACTAACCTGGTTACCTGGTTAATTTAGTATATCTAGTTACCTGGTAACCAGGCTACCTATCTACCTAGTTACCTGGTACCTGGTTATCTGGCTACATAGTTACCTGGTTACCTAGTTACCTAGTTACCCAGTTACCTAATTACCCGGCTACCTAATTATCTGGTTACCCTGTTACCTGGTTACTCTGTTACTCGGTACCCTCAGGTCGGGCCTGACCCGTGGTTCATGCCGGGTAGGGGTAAGAGAGGCAGGGAAGGCTGAGAGTAAGGTGGCTGGTGATGTTGAGTGAGTAACTTGATTACCGAAGATCTCAGCACTTGATAGAGTACTGTAACAGTGGAGGAGTTTTGATCATGAGGTGAATTGAACTCTCGTGGTTCGAATCCCAGCCGCTCTGATCTTAGAGTAAAGTCTCGGACATTCAATGGACTGGTTGTACAGAAAATGGACTAAATTGCTTACCGGTTTAAACATATGGTAGTAAAAGTGATAGATATCAACGTAGTTGATCATTTCACTATAGTGCGTGTTCACTTTGTAAACTTGACCACTAGAGGTCGTGTTTTAATTGACTTGCACTGGGGCTATGGAAACACCAGTCAGCAATTAAATGTCGTCTACACTAAACATTATATTGCATTTTTTTAAATGTATAACCGAAATGACGGTAGATTTATAATAGAAGAGAAATCGTCATGATTGCGAATCTTCACATTTACTGTTTGGTGTTGAAAACTTGTGACTGTGAATGTTTGAAGGGGCGACTACCAGTGAAGTGGATGGCACTAGAAGCTCTACTGGATAGGAGATACACCATCAAGAGTGACGTGTATGTAACATCTCTTCTCTCAACATCTCTTCTCTTCTCTCTAGTAATGTCTCTTCTCTCAGCATCTCTTCCCTTCTCTTAACATCTTTTCTCTCTATTAACATCTCTTCTCTCTATTAACATCTCTTCTCTCTATTAACATCTCTTCTCTCTATTAACATCTCTTCTCTCTATTAACATCTCTTCTCTATAATAACATCTCTTCTTTCTATAAACATCTCTTTCCTCAAATAACATCTCTCAAATGGCATCTGCATCTACTCAATCTATATATGGATCCATAGCTTACATTACACCGACATGCCACCTGTTCATCCCAATGAGGCAGCTCTGAAGCATCTGCTGATAAGTGCTTCATGGTAAATACTGCCCTGATGGCAAACCGTACCAGTGCATACTCTGCTGTACTATGGCAAACCGTACCAGTGCATACTCTGCTGTACCATATGGCAGATTATACTTTAGATTTATCACTTTCTGATTATTAACCGCCGACTGTGTCAATGACCTTCTATATTCCATGTTACAGATGGTCGTACGGGATACTTTTGTGGGAGATCTTTACTCTGGGAGGGAACCCCTATCCATCTGTACCAGTGGAGAAACTCTTTGAGCTGCTGAGGGATGGATACAGAATGGAAAAACCTCCTTATGCTTCACTTGAACTGTACGTAGCTTTATTACAATGCGGTGAGGTGTTTGTATTGTTCTAGATACAAGCTGATGCTGTATTTGTATTGTATTAAATACAAGCTGATCCTGTATCAGATACAAGCTGATGCTGTATTTGTATTAGATACAAGCTGATGTTGTATTTGTATTATATTAGATGTATTTGTATTGTTTTAGATACAAGCTGATGTTGTATTTGTATTGTATTAAATACAAGCTGATCCTGTATGAGATACAAGCTGATGCTGTATTTGTATGAGATACAAGCTGATGTTGTATTTGTATTATATTAGATGTATATATATATTGTATTAGATACAAGCTGATGTGTATTTGTATTGCACTAGATGTATTTGTATTGTATTAGATACAAGCTGATGCTGTGGTGCTGGAATGATGATCCAGATCAGAGACCTGACTTCTCGCAGCTCGTTACTATTCTTGATCACATGCTATCTCTATCCAGCACTCAGGTTCTCAATCAATCAATAAATCAATCAATCAATCAGTGACTTAATCAATCAATTTGATTTCTTATTAATTTTATTATTATTCAATTAATTAGCTAATTTATTGGGCATAGAAAAGATTTAGTTTTTAACCGCATATGCTTATTTATTGGGCATAGAAAAACAAAGAGGCAGATGTGATTTCAATATTGGTAAATTAAATGAGAATTAATTAATCAATAATTTAAATAATGATTAATGTATCATTTAGACAATATTTTAAACAAATAATTAACGAATCAATCAGTCAAAGAACAAAGCCTCCATATTTAATGTGAGCACGTTTTTCGGATCTTCTACTTGCTCGCTGGTTTGATTTTTGTCTCAGTAGTGCTCGATATTGTCATTGTAGACTGTAGCACTCCAATTGCTGTTAATTAATTGTTAATTGTTAAAAGTATACCGTGATGATTATTGATGATTACTGATGATTGGTAATTATTATTATTGGTGTTAGTTAAGGTTTATTGAGTCTTAAACAAGTAGGCAATTGCTTCCTGGATCTGTAATGTTATGTTATGTTATGTTATGTTATGTTATGTTATGTTATGTTATGTTATGTTATGTTATGTTATGTTATGTTATGTTATGTTATGTTATGTTATGTTATGTTATGTTATGTTATGTTATGTTATGTTATGTTATGTTATGTTATGATTTTTTTATCACCGGACCGGCACTGTTTAGGCTATTTTATTTCTCTTCAGCACGTGTTTTTTCAGATCGTTTGGGGTGAATCGATTTGCAGTGACATGTGATGGGGGGACGTCCCTAACATAATCCTTGTATGAGGAAACAGACGTTAAACCTTTATTATTATTATTTATTATTATTATTATTATTATTATTATTATTATTATTTATGATATTTTAGAATTATCTTGAGTTGGACTGTAAAGTGGTGACATCTGTGGAATCACGAGTAGTCGACAGTCAGTATTCTTCCATGTCAGCGAGCACAAGTAGTGGCCAGTCTGAGAACTCAGCTCTCGTAGGAGATATGAGTTTAATGACACAGCTTTAGTCATGAACTACTGCATAATTATCTGTTATTTATATTGCTCTCTTTCTCTCTCTCTCTCTCTCTCTCTCTCTCTCTCTCTCTCTCTCTCTCTCTCTCTCTCTCATATACCGATGCCACTTATTTTAAGAGCAACAAGTTGTTATTGAAACGTCTTTATTGTTATTGAAAAGTCTTTAAGATTCGGTCACAAAGCATGACATACTTATATAAATGATATACTGAATATAGTCTAGCGCCAACAACTACAACAGCAATTAGAGTGCTACTGTCGTCCATGGCACTCTATGACTACATCCAGCACTACATGAGTGAAATCAAAGTCAGGCTCACTCCACAAAGAACAAAAGAGGTCCAAAATATAGAGGTAAAAACATAGAGGTACAAATCTAGTCTCTGAACAAAAATACAGTTCAAAGTAAGATCATAATTAATGAAAGAGAAGGCCTATATATATAGTAGAGCAATGAATGATTGAATGGATAACGGATTCTTGATAATGGGTCTAATAACCTCCGACAACTTCCATAGCGGTGTCATGGCTGGTAAACACTCATTATAGTGAAATGATCAATTATGTTGATATCTATCACTTTTATTATCACATGTTTAAACCGTTAGGCAATTTAGTGCATTTTCTGTGTATCCAGTCCAGTGAATGTCCGAGATTTTACTCCCAGATCAGCGCGGCTGGGATTCGAACCCACGAGGGTTCAATTCGCCCCATGATCTGTCATTTAAAACTTCATGACGTTACCCCTACGCTATCAATACTGGATTCTTATCCATATCCCTTCATCTCGATTCATCCTCGCTGAGTCAGAGGCGGAATTGGAAAACTCTCTATCACTCAGCACAACTCCTAAATATACCTTGCTCCGCTTTCCCGAGATGCTCCTGTAAGCCTATATACATGTACATGTATATATGTATTATTGATCCGTATATTTCCATATATGGATCCCTGATTCTGTCTGTGATCTTGACTATATTAGAGAATATGTAGACTAATATAACGCCTTCGTCTAGATCCTGTTACAAGATAGGACAGATATGTCTGAGGTCTACGTCTAGATCCTGTTACAAGATAGGACAGGTAGTGTCTGAGGTCTGGTCTACGTCTAGATCCTGTTACAAGATAGGACAGGTAGTGTCTGAGGTCTGGGTCTACGTCTAGATCCTGTTACAAGATAGGACAGGTAGTGTCTGAGGTCTGGGTCTACGTATAGATCCTATTACAAGATAGGACAGGTAGTGTCTGAGGTCTACGTCTAGGTCCTATTACAAGATAAGACAGGTAATGTCTGAGGTCTGGCCTCCGTCTCGACTCTGTTACAAGAAAGGACAGGTAATGTCTGAGGTCTGGGTCTACGTCTGTGACCAACGAGTCAGTCGAGTTTTGAAAGTCAAAGAAGAGAGGTGATTTGAGACGTCGAACAGAGAGCTATGTTTTAGAAATTAAAGGAGAGAAGTTACGTTTTTGAATTAAGGTATTAAATTTATTTAAATGGTAATTAGTTAAATGAAAATATCGATACTATTATAATTGCCATAATTTATTTTCTTTATACCGTCGTATGCATGCTTATGATTGTATTGATGTTTGCTTTATGCGATGTTAGAATGTACTGCAATAAATGTATTTAATAATTGACGAAAACGAGTTCCATGTGTCATAATCTAATATTCACGTACATGGACCGTAATTATTATCGAGGCGGTATTGTGATTTAGAAATGGAATTCCCCACAATGTATACAAGTTTACTCGTACAGCGTTGAATATATTTGATAGAGATCATTGCCGGATACTGAAAGTTTATTGGACCAGAAAAATCTAAATCACGTACAAACCGAAGCAAGGGTTCTGAGGGACTTTCGTTCCAGGGTGGTGTCGAGGAACATATTCTTTGGTGTAACTCAATAATTGTTAATGATGTAACTCGATTGCTCATATGTAGTATGTAGCTCATTGGAGCGCGTGGTTCATGTATAGTGGCTCATTGGCGCACGTGGCTAATGCACTGTATGACAACAAGAATGAGTACTGCTAGATATATATATATATATATATATATATATATATATATATATATATATATATATATATATATATATATATATATAATCTTTATTTTATTCTTTGGCTTGGACCACGGTATGGTATGAGTGTGAAACATGGACCTTAAGGAAGGAAGATATTAGGAAACTGGAGGCATTGGAAATGTTAATTTGGAGAAGACTGGAGAGGATTAGCTGAACTCAAAAGGTTACGAATGAGGAGGTCCTGGGGAGAGTTGGCACAGATAGACAGTTGATAAATGTATTAAGAAATAGGAAGAAGAGATGGATAGGACACATTATAAGGGGGGAAGGTCTATTAAAAGAGGTCATAGAAGGTAGAATGGAAGAAAAGAGGCAAGGGCAGGCCGAGATTGGGTATGTTAGATGATTTAAAGACCCACTCATATGTGGAAATGAAGAGGAAGGCGGAAGACAGAGAAGAGTGGAGGCGTTATGTACCATGGACCTGCAGTAGGCAGTGCACTAAGAGAGAGAAGAATCTATTTTCATGTTATATATATATATATATATATATATATTTATAATATATATACTATATATATATAATATATATATATATATATATATATATATACATGTATATATATATATATATATATATATATTATATATATATATATATATATGTATGTATATATTTATACACACACACAGTCGTGGACAAAAGTTTGGAACCACTCATGTAAATTGATAAGAGCTGTCAGGTCTTATACTATATAGGTGTGAATGTAAGATTAGTGCATGTATAGTATATATTATGTGGTATAGCAGTTCTCTAGCTATAAAAATCCGTTCTGACAACTTTTATACGTTACATTGTCGTGTCACTAGGTGGCAACATTGGTTCACACCCTAATGCTAACAAGCTGTGCGCTAATTCACGGCTTCCATTCATGTCACTTTCTCTCGCGTGAATGACTCGCTCATTGCAGCACTAGCAAATGTCATGCTGCCCAATGATAGAGCACCGTCATAACGCGTTAGAATTCTCAGATTGATGAATTGACCAATGGACAAACAATAAGTCATAGCCTCCCCTCCAGGTGGTGGGTCCTTAGGGTGGGGTGGCGTATAAAGTCGATGATAACGTCAATTTGCAGTTCATTTGAGTGTTTAATACTGTAGTTTGTTAAATTAAATCGTTTTACGTCAAATTAAAAAAATTTAGTCACTTTGTCGATGCAATATACGCTGGTCTTAGATAATGGTTCGCGGTCAGGAGTTATCTGCAGAAGTGACGGCTCAAATTAAGGCTCTAAGTGATCAAAACTATTTTCATAGGCGAATTGCAGGTATATTAAAGATATCACATTCTGCTGTTACTAAGAGTATAGCTAGGGAGCGAAAGCTTGGCTCATTCGAGTCGAGAACTCGTTCAGGACGACCTCGAGCAACTTCTGCCACAGCTGATCGTCGTATTCATCGTGCTGCTGCGGCCCATCCTACATGGTCTGCAGTAGAAATAGTGGCCAGTACATCTGCAGGAGCGAGTCCTAGGACAGTCAGTAGACGTTTGAGCAAAGATTTTGGGTTGAAGTCCTTCAAACCTGCCAGGAAAGCTAAGCTTAGCGCTAAGAATATTAGAGACCGCATTGTGTTTTGTCGAAAGTACAAGGATTGGACCAAAGAAATGTGGCAGGTCATGTTTTCTGACGAGTCAACATTCTCGCAGTTCTCATCATACATTAGGAACATCAGGAGGCCAAAAAATCAGAGATACAACACGAGATACGTAGTACCAACAGTCAAGCAAGCTCCTACAACGATGGTGTGGGCCAGCTTTGCCGGAACTGGGCGAGGTGGACTGTGGTTTATGCCCAAAAATACCACCATCAACGGAGCAGTTTATCTAAATATTCTCCAAGATATGCTCCCAGCACACATGCCGATACTGAATTGTACCGTTTTCCAGCATGATGGAGCTCCCTGTCACAGAACTGCTGCTGTGAACCGATGGTTGGGAGAAGAGGGTATAGAACTTCGGGGCCCATGGCCAGGATCAAGTCCAGACCTCAACCCCATCGAAAATCTTTGAACTTTCATGAAGAGGAAAGTGTCAGAAAAGAAACCAACTTCAGAGTCCAGCCTTCAGAAAGCCATTAAGAAAGTTTGGACAATGGAAATTACACCTGAGAATTGTAATTCTCTGGCTTCCTCTATGCCAGATCGCATCAAGGAGGTCTTAGCCAATAAGGGAGGCTACTCAAAATATTAATTAAGACACTAAATACACAGTAAGTGACAACTGTCTATGTTTTTAATAAAATACTGCCCATAAAATGTTTCATTAGCAGTTCAGAGCTTGTCAAACAACAAAATATATGTACAAATCTAAGTGGTTCCAACCTTTTGTCCATGACTGTATATAGACATGAAGAGGAAAACGGAAGATAGAGAAATGAATTTTAATAATGGACTTTAACTAAATAAATATAAGAGTTTTTGTTGGAATATATTTCGCTAATATTTTAAAACTGGCTAAAAGAAATTTGTAAGACTCCTGCTAGCTATTGCAACAGCTGTAAGCCAGTTTTTCTTATATGGAAAACGGCTACAACGATTTCTGGATGATACAGGCTGCATGGTTTAACCTTTTGATTAAAGTAAATTTTAGAATTTAAATTATTTTAATTTTTCCGATGCAGCACTTTTTGCAGCATTTTTGCGTGGCAGCACTTTAGCTCGGCTGTGATTGGTCAGATTTCAAAGTAAACTTATGTTTAAAAACATTGAAAGCTGCGTTGTTTACTTTTATCCAGTTTCCGATAAATCTGTGACATTTTTACCTAAGAAGTAATCATGGCCTCATCGGCTTCTGCTGGCCAGTGGGCCGGTGCTGTGAAGCCTGGCAAAAAAGAGAAAAACCAGAATATTCAAGTCGCTGTTCGATGCAGGTTATATTCTTAATTAAATTTGGACCTTTTTTGCTCGCCGGCTTGATTTTGTCTCAATAGTGTTCGATGTTGTCATTGATGACTGTAGCACTCTAATTGTTGTTATTATTATTATTGTAGTTCTTTTAGTGTGAAAGTGATGGAGTACATCTCTTCGCCTTCTCACTTGAAGTATGGTGTGCCTCAAGGCTCCGTTCTTGGTCCTATCCTCTTAAACCTCTATACAACACCCCTAAGCACTCTAATCTCTTCTCATTCTCTTGATCATGAACTATATGCTGATGACACTCAAATGTACACTTGTTTCACCCCTAACTCCTATTCTAATGCTGAAACCCTCCTGCAACAAAGTGTTCAGTCTATGTTCTCTTGGATGTCTGCTAATTTCTTGGCACTTAATCCATCTAAGACTGAATTCTTGTTGGTCGGAACACCTCGACAGCTTGAAGCTGAATGGGAAAACTCTTTCGTTGTCTCTGTTTCTTCTGTGAGAAATCTCGGTGTTATCCTTGATAAACACCTAACCTTCCACGAACACATAACTAAAACTTCACAAACATGTTTCTTCCATATCCGTGATCTTCGTTGAATACGTCCATATTTGCGTGAGACAGCTGCTACAATTGGTGCTGCTCTTGTGCAATCGAAGTTGGACTACTGCAATTCCCTGTTTTTAAATCTCCCTGGCTGTGAGATTGATCGGTTGCAGTTTGTTCAGAATTCTCTTGCGCGAGCAATTATTTGTGGTTCAAAGTACTCGCATGTTACGCCTATTTTGAAATCTTTGCACTGGCTAAAGATTAAAGAGCGAATCATTTACAAAACAGCTTCGTTAACCTGTAAGTCCATCACCATCCCTGGACAAACTTGTATGTCTCACTTGATTAAAGTGATGCATTACTCGGTCTTCTAAGTTAATTACTCTTGTGAGACCTAGCTTACCTTCACGCTCTAAGCTATCTAATCGTTCTTTCCAGCTTGCTGCACCT
The DNA here is from genome assembly GCA_905160935.1 of Enchytraeus crypticus. Classification (NCBI taxonomy): domain Eukaryota; kingdom Metazoa; phylum Annelida; class Clitellata; order Enchytraeida; family Enchytraeidae; genus Enchytraeus; species Enchytraeus crypticus. The sequence goes on along the minus strand of CAJHZI010000491.1, from coordinate 349,643 downwards.
CAGATCTGGAATTCTCTTCCATCCAATCTTCGGAAATCTTCATGTGAATCACATCGGCCTTTGCTTTCCTATGAGCAGTTCCATAAGCAGTTGAAGACCTATCGTTCCATCTCTCTTTTCCATCTAGTGTCCACGAGCAGCGACCTGCGCCTAAACCACCTTTTCTTTAACTCCCTTTACTTTGAACTGAATTTCTGGATTTTGGAATTTGCACCGTTTTTGGACCTTCTTTTTTTTGCTCGCCGTCTTGATTTTGTCTCGATAGTGCTCGATGTTGTCATTGATGACTGTAGCACTCTAATTGTTGTTATTATTATTTTATATATATATATATATATATATATATATATATATATATATATATATATATATATATATATATAGTATATATTATTATTAATTATATATTATAGAATGTCTTAATAGCGTAGGGGTGGGTAACGTCATGAAGTTTTTAATGGCAGATCCTGAGGTGAATTGAACCCTCGTGGGTTCGAATCCCTGCCGCGCTGATCTGAGGGTAAAGTCTCGGACATTCACTGGACTGGTTATACGGAAAATGGAATATATTGCCTAACGGTTTAAAAATGTGGTATTAAAAAGTGATAGATATCAACATAGTTGATCATTTCACTATAATGCATGTTTACTTTTTTTTCTGATAATCTTGACTTGTTTGAGTCTAAATATTTGACCATTGATTAATTTCGTATATCCAGCGGCTAGTAAAGATATGCTATTGTAATGCTGAAATACACTCTGTATTCTGATCCACTATTCACCGCAGTTGACTATAAGCTATGCAGTGTGTGACATCTGTTCATGCGTCAGCTGCAAATAGTTAGAGGGAATTTGGAACTAAGGGAACAGTTAAGAATTTTTCGGGTCCCCTTGTAATGTATTTGCAGGACTTAATTTATCCGTAGTATGAAACGAACAGATCTGAAGTCAGATGCGAATATGGTTTTGGTAATGTCATGAATTGGACATCTGAACATATTTATTGCATCATTACTATATCTTAGAATTTGTACGCTATGTTTGTCCTATTTCTTTGCTGAAATCTTAGTTGGTTAAAAAGTATTTAGCGATTGATTGATCAACTATTCAACTTATTTCAGACCCTTGGACAGCAATGAAAAGAAACAAGGTGCCTACAGCGTGCTCGAGGCTTCGAAGGATAAACGAGAAATCAGCATTCGTGAGCGAATGTCTAACACTGCGACGCAGAAAACTTTTTCGTTTGACAAAGTGTTTGAGCCTGGGACGAAGCAGATAGAGCTGTACAAGAGCATTGTCGTGCCAATCCTCGAGGAGGTTCTCATGGGATACAATTGCACCATATTTGCGTTAGTAGAAAATCTTTAAACAAAATAAAAAGTAGAAACTGCATAGAAAAGCCTTTTTCTCATTTATTATTATGCAGTATTGGCATCACAATATTCCCCTATCATAATAATATTCTCTATTTACCTGTGGTTGGTCTGAATTGCTGAAGAATAGACGAACTTGAAGAATAGACGAACTATAGGCTGATCTTGTCGTAAAAGGCGACAAAGCTCGCAAGATCCAAGCCATCATTGGAATGGGTCATTTGGTTGGTGGGCGCCCGGCGTCTAGAGATTGCTGCAGATTTCTCTAATCCCAACCATAGTTGGCTGAGATTCAATTCAAGGGAGGATGACAAAGATGATAAATAATGTTCCCTATAGTTTGCTAAATGCTATAGACTAGACCTGCAAAGTCATTTCACTGCTGATTTGATAAGTATGAACAAGTATTTGTATAATTATTAGAAACAACTACTGGTTAATTTTTTTGAGTTATAATTTTCAATTTCAAATTTATTTTGTTATTTATTATTTAATAATTATTATATAATTACTTTATAGTGTTCTTTTTGTTATGCATCAGAACCAGTTTTATCGGCGATTTGTTTCTCAGACGTTGTTGTGGATTGAGTTGAATTTGTTCAGGCTTTGTATAATATTTATGAAGAATTAAGCAATATACATGAAGGTATTAAGTTCATCTGTTGATCGGTGTTGTGTGTATTTGTCGTAGATATGGAAAGACGGGTTCTGGTAAGACGTTCACGATGGTTGTGTGTATTTGATGTAGGTATGGACAGACGGGTTCTGGGAAGACGTTTACGATGGAGGGCGACAGAAGCAGCGATCCTAACATATCGTGGGAGGAAGACCCGTTGTCAGGAATTATTCCTCGGGCCATGTCCCAGCTCTTCTCCAGGCTGCAGAAACAGGTCTGTTATGGATTAGTAATACAGCAGAGACTGTGGCGGTCAGCTAGATACCAACTGAAGCTCAGTATATGTGAGGAACCAAATCCAGGACTTATCCATCAGTGATATCCCTTATCCATCAGCGATATCCCTTATCCATCAGTGATATCCCTTATCTATCGGTGATATCCCTTCTAATGTAGTATTAATTATACTGACATCACAATCTGGTTTTAGGCTTATATTTCTCTATTTACTGGCAAAAATGATATAAGACAGCATTTGTAATTCTCCTTGCTTTCAATGAATGACTTGGTTATAAAATAAATAAATCCAAGTTATGATGTGTTTAGTTATGTGAGTATGTGTCATGCCCAGGGCTGTGAGTTCACTGTGATAGTCTATTCACATTAATGATGTGATTAGGTATATATAGTGTGTTTCTGCCTAGAACTGTGACAGTCTATTCACATTTATAATATGTTTAGTTATGTGTTGAGTTGTGTGTTGTGTGTGTCATGCCCAGGGCTGTGAGTTCACTGTGACTTGTCTATTCACATTTATGATGTGTTTAGTTGTGTGTTTAGTAATGTGTAGTGTGTTTGAGGCCTAGGGCTGCGAGTTATGTGTAGTATGTTTTATACCTAGGGCTGTGAGTTCACTGTGAGGGTCTCCTATCTGGAGATCTACAATGAGGAGCTCATTGATCTGCTGGGCGCTGACTCAGTGGAGAACCCAAGGCTTAAAATCTACGAGGATACTGTTAAGAAGGTACGGATCTGCGCACGACCAGATAATACCTGTTTCATTATCTTGTAATAAATTGTGGGTCATATTGAATATGACCCACAATTGTCAAATTGTGGCTGCTATTTGCAAGCATGTTGGATTCCTCTCTGAATTTTCTTAGTTCTCGACTCTATTCTCAGAATTCATTTCACTGGTCTTTAGATTAGCCTAGTTTGATTAGCCTAGTTGCTCATTACTGATAGTGTTTACTGGCTGAGCCAGTGGTAGCTGCAGTGGTCCCAACAACGCATCCTGTAGTAGTAGTAGGGCTTCAAAATCCTGGATCAGTCAGTCACTGATATCCTTTTGAGAGATAACAAATAGGAGTGAGTATAAATTTAGGCTTTGTGAATATGATTGCAATCTGATCGATTGATTGATTGTTAGATTATTTGATTTATTGAATGTTAGATTGATTTATCGATTAATTGATAGAGTGTTAGATCGATTGATTGATTGATTGTTAGATTGATCTATCGATTGATTGTTTGACTGATTGATTGATTGTTTGATTGATTGATTGATTGATTGTTAGATCGATTGATTGATTGATTGTTAGGGGACATGCATCATACAGGGCCTGGAGGAGGTGATAGTGAACAACAAGGACCAGGTCTATCAGATCCTGGAGCAGGGCCGTGCCAAACGGCAGACAGCGGCAACTCTCATGAATGCTCACTCCAGGTTAGATCAATCCAGCTGTTAGTTCTGCTCAATCCAGGTTAGATCAATCCAGCTGTTAGTTCTGCTCAATCCAGGTTAGATCAATCCAGCTGTTAGTTCTGCTCAATTCAGGTGTTAGTTCTGATCAACCCAGGTGTTAGTGCTGATCAATCCAGCTGTTAGTGCTGCTCAATCCATCTGTTGGTGCTGCTCAATCCGGCTGTTGGTGCTGATCAATCCGGCTGTTGGTGCTGATCAATCTGGCTGTTGGTGCTGATCAATCCGGCTGTTAGTGCTGATCAATCTGGCTGTTAGTGCTGATCAATCCAGCTGTTAGTTTGCTGAAATCATAGAAACTTCTAATAATTATCTCCCAACTCGGTTCGGAATGACTGTCAAGCTATCTGCAGTTCTCGTTCCGCTAGTCTGACAGTGACGGCAGTCGGTAGGAAGTATGTCGTTCATTAGTCATGGTGAATGTTGTGCATTAAGTATGTCATACGCTAATCTTGTTGAATGTTGTGCATTAAGTATGTCATACGCTAATCTTGTTGAATGTTTTGCTCAGTCGCTCGCACTCGCTGTTCATGGTGACGATCCACATAAAAGAGAACTCTGTGGACGGAGAGGAGCTGCTGAAGACTGGGAAGCTCAACCTGGTTGATCTGGCGGGCAGCGAGTGCATAGGAAGGTCAGGAGCGGTAGACAAGAGAGCGAGGGAGGCTGGGAACATCAACCAGAGCCTGCTGACCCTGGGACGGGTTATCACAGCCCTGGTGGAACATGCACCGCACGTGCCCTACAGGTAATGCCACTAGTTACTAATAAACTAATAAATGAATTTCAAGAGTCGTACTAAACAATGAGACACATGGTACAGGAATAAAATGCATTAATTACTAGTCGATTTATGTAGTTGATGCATGTGCCGTACAGGTAATAGCATTAGTTGCTAGTCAATTAATGTAGTTAATGCATGTGACCTACAGGCAATGTCACTAGTTGCTAGTCAATTAATGTAGTTGATGCATGTTTGTGTTTCATTTATTGATTGAACGATTGATTGATTGTTGGTTTGGTCTCACAGAGAGAGTAAGTTGACTCGACTGCTGCAGGACTCGCTGGGAGGCAGAACTAAGACGTCCATCATTGCCACTGTCTCTCCAGCCTCCTGCAATCTGGAGGTCAGTCGTTAGGCTCTTACGTAAATAGTCTCCTGCAATCTAGAGGTCAGTCGTTAGAGGCTCTTATGTAAATAGTCTGCCGATATTGTATAAGACGACAACTGTTCGTCTGACTCTATTTGTGTTTCACTGGTGTACTTGTGTATTATGCTCTTATGGAGTGAGAAAGCAGACTTTGAGTATATGTACATTGAACCTGCCACTTGGCAGTGCACTGAAGAGAGTGTACAATATGATGACTGTTGAGAGATGTCTGCACAACAGCTCATATCTCTTTCCTGCTTCAGTGCTCAATAGCCTCAAATTAGAAGCAGAATCAGAAGAGATTCTGCTTAAGGCCAAGTTTAACGTCAGTTTCCAGCTCCAATAGCATGTCAGTGACGGGGATTTCTCTGGATTTGAGCACTGTTCAGCCGTCGAGCTACTAATCCACTTGGCTAAGCCACTTAATTAATTAGCTAAGTAATCTACTTAGCTTAATTTATTTGTCTGCCAGATGTTATCTGTACTGCTTGGCTGATGGTTCATTTACTGTTTACACACTTGTTGGTATTACCTTCAGTCGGTGAGGTTTTAATTTTATATATTGTATCTAGTCTGTATTTTGTATTCAATTATTATTCTGCAGATCAGTCGTGGTTGGTTGAATTTTTATACTGAAATGGAAATTTTGATTAAAGTCGTTTGAGTGTAAAAAGCGCAGATGTCTATTTAGAGTATCCAAGCATTGCTCGACGCATCAAAACAACAATTATTCGCTCTTCTTAATACCGCAGTAACTTGATAATGATTATATTGACTGATTGTTTTGATTGATTAACTGACCAAATGCTCGATGTTGTGATGAACAGGAGACGCTGAGCACACTGGAGTATGCATGCAGAGCTAAGAACATCACCAACAAGCCCGAGATCAACCAGAAGCTTACCAAGAAAGAACTGCTCAAGGTTGACTCGACATTCTCATACCAGCCTAGCAAAGTTTAGCCTAGTCTGGCCTGGCCTAACCCAGCCCTGTTTAGCCTGGCGTAGCCCAGCCTGGCCTAGCCTAGCCCAGTTTAGCCTAGCCCAGCCTGGCCTAGCCCAGCCTTGCCTAGCCCAGCCCTGTTTAGCCTAGTCCAGCCTAGCCTAGCCTAGCCTAGCATTCATTCCAATAGCCAGTTCCAGCGGCTTCCAGATCTTCTTAGAGGACTTCTTTCCATCTTCTTTTAGGTCTTCCGGCTCTCTATATAGATTTTTTTTCACCTGAATTGCTAATGCTGAATTGCTTATCGTTTAACTTATTGATTTATCAATCGATTGATTGTTTGATTGATAGATTGATCAAGCAACTGATTGAATATTTGATTGGCTGAGTGATCAACTGATAGATTGATCAGCTGTGTGATTGATTGATTGTAGGAGTACATTGAGTAGATAGAGAGGATGAGGAACTGATTGATTGATTAATTGATTGTAGGAGTACATTGAGGAGAAAGAGAGGATGAGGAAGTGATTGATTGATTGATTGATTGTAGGAGTACACAGAGGAGATAGAGAGGATGAGGAAGTGATTGATTGATTGATTGATTGTAGGAGTATATGGAGGAGAAAGAGAGGAAGTGATTGATTGATTGTAGGAGTACACGGAGGAGATAAAGAGCATGAGGAATTGATTGATTGTAGGAGTACACAGAGGAGATAAAGAGCATGAGGAATTGATTGATTGTAGGAGTACACGGAGGAGATAGAGAGGATGAGGAAGGACTTGCAGGCGTGTAGAGACAAGAACGGCATATACATAGCGGAGGAGAACTACACGGCCATGCAGACACAGCTCGCCCAGCAGAGAGACTCTCTAAAAGAATTCGAGGAAAAGATCAGTGTGCTGTCTGGAGAGAAGATAAAACTGGAGGAGCTGTTCTCGGACACTAAGAGAGAGCTGGATGAGAGAACGGCTGATCTGGAGGAGAGGACCCAGCAGTTGGAAGAGACCGCCTCCAGCCTCCACCAGACGACTGTACGCCTCGGGGTCACCACTCAGCAGAGAGATGAGCAGGTTTATCTCGTTAAAGAGCACACCAGGGTGGAGGCCAAGCTACACAGCGAGGCCTGCGAGGTCACTCAGCTATAATTATGATCAATTAATTAATAAATTCAACAATTGTGAGTCTATAATTATATTTAATTAATAGCAATAGTAATAATTAATTAATAGCTGCTACACTGTTTAAATAATATTACTTCGCTCATGGACTCTATTTTTAGATGGAATGTAGATGTGTTTTGTAGGATAGTCTAACATTGAATGTTTTTGTAGGATAGTCTAATGTTGAATGTTTTTGTAGGATAGTCTAATGTTGAATGTTTTTGTAGAATAGTCTAATGTTGAATGTTTTTGCTGCTAAACCTGGCGTTGACGTATTTATGTGACAGTGTAATGTATGTTAAGGTAAATGTTAGAACTAGTGCATTGATGTGTTTTGATGTGACAGTGTAATAGATGTTAAGGTAAATGTTAAATCTGCAGCGTTGATGTGTTTTTGCGTGACAGCTGCTGGACACGGCTGACGAGTCGACACGTGACGTGAGGGGACTGCACGCTAAGCTGGATAGAAAGCGTAACGTGGAGGCGGCTAACGCTTCGACGCAGGAGACATTCCTGTCGTCGTTCAGTCATTCCATCGACTCGATGTCACAGGGTCTCGCTCAGTTCTCTCAGCAACAGCTCAGCGTTAACACACAGCTACACAGTCAACTCGGTATCACTCTTGTTCACTGTTCTCTGCCTGCTAATATCGCACGCTCATCTCTAACACGCAGCTACACAATCAATTCGGTATCACTCTTGTTCACTGTTCTCTGCCTGCTAATATCACGCGCTCACCGCTAACACGCAGCTACACAATCAACTGGGTTTCACTCTTGTTCACTGTCTCTATCTTCCTATATCACCGCTAACACACCGCTACACAGTGAACTGGGTATCACTCTTGTTCACTGTTCTCTATCTTCCTATATCACACACTAACACGCAGCTACACAATCAACTCGGTATCACTCTTGTTCACTCTTCTGTACCTTCCTATATCACACGCCCACCGCTAACACACAGCTACACAATCAACTGGGTATCACTCTTGTTCACTGTTCTCTACCTTCCTATATCACGCTGCTCGTAAGGCTTAATGGAATATATCATGCATCTCTATACTTTATAACTACATGATTGGTTGTTTAGGAGATGTATGACACTACATGATTGGTTGTTTACTAGATGTATGACTCTACATGTTTCATTGTTCTGGAGATGTATGACTCTACGTGATTGGTTGTTTAGGAGATGTATGACTATGTGATTGGTTGTTCGGGAGATGTATGACTCTACATTATTGGTTGTTCAGAAGATGTATGACCTACATGATTGGTTGTTTAGGAGACGTATGACACTACATGATTGGTTGTTCAGGAGATGTATTACTCCACATGATTGGCTGTTGGGAGATGTATGACTGTACGTGATTGGTTGTTTAGGAGCGGTACTGACGAGGAGAGAGGAGGAAGTGAAGGGCTTGTCGACCAGTCTCGCTGGTGTTTGTGATGGTATAGTGGAGGGTCTGCAGCAGATGAACCTGGGGCTTGATCGACACTCACATGGCATTCAGAAAGATCTCGACTCTATCATCAGCCTGTGCGTCAAGAAACGGGTTTGTTGGCCTCTACGATGTGTCAGACTCCTACGGTTCATCATTAGCATTTTTCTGCTCTTTTTTTCTTTTTAGCCTAGGTTCCTTTACAGCCCAAGGGCGTAAGTAAAATTAATGATAAATACGGCACTTTTAAGCTAGGCTATCTCGTAGCTGTGTTGCCGTTGTACATTTCCTTCAGTTAAATCTTTTTTGTCGAGTCCAAATGGCTTAACATCTGTATTTAGATTTTTTAATTAAATGATAAAAAATATTTAAAAATTACAGTTATATCTATTCATATTTAATATTATATTTAATAGTATAGTTAATTCTTCATGCCATATTTCAATGCATGAAGAATTAAATATAATATTAAATATTATATAATAATAAAATAATTTAGTATATAAATAATAGAATAATATTTAATATTATATTCATTAATATTATATTTAATGTTCAATATTTGGAGGCGTTATATGCCACGGACCTGCCAGTAGGCAGTGCACTAAGAGACAGAGAGGGAGAATATTTATTTTATCTATTTAATGATATAATTACAGGGTTTAATGTCTATTTTCTGATTGTTGATGATAAAGTCTTTGCAAGACTAGTGAGATTTGTTTTGTTTACAGGACGGTGAGATCTGTCGTCAGTTTGAGTTCAACGAGAAGACGGTCATCTCCAGCGTTCAGTCGATCCTTACGTCTCTCAACCAGCTTAACGTTGATCTCACTGCGCTCTCGGCTCTAGTTAGACAACAGGTTCTCTCTAGCTCCACTTTTGATTTTATATTTGTGTGACTTGCTGGTTGAGTCGTTCATTTTCAATGTAACTTCACTATTCTTTATGTCCATATCTGAGTCGTCAATTTCTTCATATCCGAGTCATCAATTTCTTTTAGCGAATTAGAAAAGATTTCAAACATAATTTAAATTGGATACCTTTCTGATGAGAATGCTGAATTCATTGTAGTGTCTGATCAATTGGTTGATTGATTGATTTAGATGGAGACAGAGCAGCAGAAGACTAGAGAGTTCGTAGCGGAGCAGCAGAGAATGCTGGCGGCTCACGCCGAGCTGGTTCTGTCATATGCCGATCAGCAGACGTCGGCTCTGAAGCAGCAACAACAACAAGCTGCCAACATACTCGCGAGTCATCGTCAACTGTCGCAGGTGAGATATACAGAACTGACGCAGCTCTCGTCTTCTGTTGTTGGTTTCTTTATCATTATTTTTGGTGCATGTTACGAAATTTTACCAGGTTTTTCAAACAATTTTGAAATTTTCTAAGCTGCATTAAAAATCAAATTATTTGTTAGGTAAATCTAAAGTTCTTAATTTTTTTCCAGTCCCTTACCTCATTTAAAACGTGAATGTTTAAATTATGGACGACATCAGAAAGTATTTATCTTGAGCGTAAGATGTCTAATTATAATTACTGGAGCCAATGGCAATGTTGGTAAGATATTCGACTGCAGATCAGTATGTGCAGGGTTGAAATCCTGTGCTCGCCCGTCACTGACATCGCTTTCGACTGAGGTAACTGACGCTAATGGTAGCTTTTACCAGCTTTTACTAAGTTAGAAATGTGTGCAAGTTTTTGATAAGATTTCATAGACAGTGTGAATTGACTGTTGTTGACGCAGGAGCTGGAGGAAGAGATGAGGACTAGGTTTAGTAAGATGTTGGAGGACCTGTTTACTCGTCAGAGCTCTCAGCTCTCTGTCTCCACTCAACTGGTTTGTCATCAAGTCTACTTGTTGTACATACACAAGTTCAGAATAGGGCAACCGCAAACAGTCTGCCGCGTGTACGTAAGAGGCGACTAAAGGCATTAGCGGAGGATGACTCCTATCTGTGTGAACAACTTTAGGCTAATGGCTTGTTTGAGGTAGAGCCTTGATAACTCGTGAATTGTAGATAATTATTTTTGTGAGCCATCCAATTATGCCTCATTAATCATGCAGTAATCGTAAGGATTGTAGTAATCTAAATGCCCGACCATCTCGACCCTAGTTAACTGGGATTCAAGGGAAGACGATGATGATGTTAGTGTCTGCTTTGGTGTAGTAGTGTCTGGTTAGTAGTGTCTGGTGGATTATTGACAGGTTGTTCAGCTACTGGCTACTGATTAACAGAAGTGGGAGTCAATTCAGTGCTTTCCCGTCGCTGACTTGTTAACGAGCAGGAAATTTGACTTGGATTTAGCTTGCTGTTAACTCTATTTCTCTGTTAAATTAGACTAATTAATTGAAAAACAGCATTTAGATACCCACCCTCTATTGAGCCGTTATAATGACTTATAATTTATGCTGTGTTTTTAACATATTTTACAGATGGTGTCGGGTCTTGAGGCGGCTGAGAAACTGACTGTGAATCATAAGAACTCTGCTGTCGGGTTCTCTTTCTCTCTCTCTCTCTCTCTCTCTCTCTCTCTCTCTCTCTCTCTCTCTAGCTATCTGTCTTTCTCTCAGTCTCTCAATCCACTTGTTTATGTCAGAGCAGAACTGTGACTTAATAGAATTAATATTATGAATTTTAAAGCAATGCCAGTTTATCGAGAATGTCAATATAAAGATAAACAGAACATTAAGTGGTGTAAAGAAAATGATGTTTTTATATTTGTATTGCATTTAGCATATGTTCTAAAATATAGAAACTACTGAATTAGCCAACTGTTTGATTTTGTCAGGATTGTTGTGATTTGTTTTTATTATGTATAATTTAATAATAAATAATAATAATAAAAGTCTAACGTCCGTTTCCTCATCCAATGATGATGTCAGGGATGTCAATGGATTAATTGTTAAAACTAAGTTAATTAGTAGATGAAATAATGTATGATTTGATTGATTGATTGATTGATTGACGGGAAGTGGAGTGAGAGAGCTAGAGGACTCGTGTAAGAGGTTGGAGGAGTCGATGCAGGAGAGATACGCTGGTAGATGAAATGATGTATGATTTGATTGATTGATTGATTGATGGGAAGTGGAGTGAGAGAGCTAGAGGACTCGTGTAAGAGGCTGGAGGAGTCAATGCAGGAGAGATACGCTGATAGATGAAATAATGTATGATTTGATTGATTGATCGATTTATTGATTGATGAGCAGTGGAGTGAGAGAGCTAGAGGAGTCATGTAAGAGGCTGGAGCAGTCAATGCAGGAGAGATACGTTGATAACACTCAACAGTTGACTTCCTGTGTAGATGTTCTCAACACTGCTGTAGACTCAACCAGTACTGAGATCAGCGACCTCGGTGATGAGCTAAATGCCTTCTCCATAAAAACTCAAGAGGTAGCGTACTTTACCTGCCTAGTTGTATAGATTGAGCCTATCTGACTGTCACTGGATTCCTTTGAACGAGCGCTGCATGCTTTTAGATTAGATTTGAGAGTCTTTAGTGCTGTCTGAATGGTTGCATGCTAACTGTCATCTCACGGCCTTGAACTGCACGTGGTGTTAAGGTGACTGACTCGGGTACTGCTGGGCTCATAAACTATAAAATATGTGTACCTGTGTGTAGATATGTAAGGCTGATGCTGCCTCTCTCTGCTCATCACTGTGTGTACCTGTGTGTAGATATGCAAGGCTGATGCTGCCTCTCTGCTCGTCACTGTGTGTAGCTGTGTGTAGATACGTAAGACTGATGCTGCCTCTCTCTGCTCGTCACTGCTGATGCTGCCTGTCTCTGCTCGTCACTGTGTGTAGCTGTGTGTAGATATGCAAGGCTGATGCTGCCTCTCTCTGCTCATCACTGTGTGTAACTGCGTGTAGATTTGCAGTTTAAGACCTATCTTTTCCATCTCTCTTTTCCATCCAGTGTCCATGAGCAGCGACCTGCGCCTAAACCACCTTTTCTTTAACTCCCTTTACTTTGGACTGAATTTCTGGATTTTGGAATTTGCACCGTTTTTGGACCTTCTTTTTTTGCTCGCCGGCTTGATTTTGTCTCGATAGTGCTCGCTGTTGTCATTGATGACTGTAGCACTTGTTGTTGTTATTATTATTATTAGATATGTAAGGCTGATGCTGCCTCTCTCTGCTCATCATTGGAGAAACAGAAGACTCTGGTCTCAGCCGCTCTGCAGACGTTCAGAGATGAGAAACAAGTTTGTACTTTCTCTACAGGCTGTTTATGATTGTTCACTCGATGGCTTTCTGATGGACTCCGTGTTACCTTTGTGCAGCATAGATTATATTAGTATAAAGCATGCTCTGAAAAGATGTGAAATGATTAACAATGATGATGATGTGCTGTCTGCCAGATTCAACATCTGTTGACCCTCAGTCTGCTTCACTTTGCTATAATTTTGCTATTCTGTTGTTCTAATCCATTTACTTGTTGAGGTTTGATTTATTGATTGAACAGTTGTATCAGATACTAAAAAAGTTATGATTAGTTGAACAGTCTGTCAGATACTAAACAAGAGTTACGATTGGTTGAACAGTCTATCAGATACTAGATGAGAGTTGTCATTGGTTGAACAGTCTATCAGATACTAGATGAGAGTTGTCATTGGTTGAACAGTCTATCAGATATTAGACGAGAGTTATGATTGGTTCAACAGTCTATCAGATGCTAAACAAGAGTTATGATTGGTTCAACAGATACTAGATGAGAGTTATGATTGGTTCAACAGGCTTTTGAAGGACGAACGTCTCGCATTGTGAAAGAATTGGATGCGGAACAATGCTCACAACACGAAACTCTTGTGGCAGACCTTACTGAGCACATGAGCTCCCTGCAGAAGTACGGTGAGAACGTCGATGAACTGCTGAAGAGTTCAGAGCTTGACGTTAAGGAACGTTTGAACGAGGTGAACAGGTTCATCACTCAGGAACTCGTTGTTGATGTTCCCACAGGTTCTCTTCTCCTTATATCTAGATATTGTTGTTTTATCAAACACAGGTTTTTTGTCATCCATACAAATTTTGTTGGTAGTGTGAATTAGAAATTTTTGATTGTCTGTCTTTAAGAAGATAAATAAAGTCACAGCTCATATCGATGTCAAAAACGACTTGACAATTGAAAATAATCACATACTTTATTTTAAATTGATATATTTCTAAACTAATTGTTTGTTAATTAGTTAATAACATTTAGTAAAATAAAGGTTATCTATTTTCTATTGTTATAGTACTGTGAGAGATATTAAACTACAGAGAGAGATATTAAACTACACATGGTATTATAATTCATTTTGATCGTTCTATGATCTTATGTGTGTGTATATATGTATATGTGATGTATCTTGATCCTGTTTGTTTTCGACGAATAAAGAAATGAACATAATATTAGTTAATCCTGTTTCCTCACAATACTGCGCTGTTACTGCTAGCTCAGTTATCTGTTGCTGTTAGGTGAGACGCCGGTGCGGCGTGACTTCACGTACCCACGCAGTTTGTCTAGGACGGAGCGGCACAGTCTGCTGCTCGCTGACTTCAGGAACACGTACATACTGAGCGAGGCCATCAATAACCCCATACCCAGCGACAGCGAGTCTGCTGACGAGACTGACGAACAAAAACTGGTCCGTCGTCTTTCTGTCACTTTATTGTATTTTTAGCTTTTAGCGTTAATATTGAATAGTGTGATTTTATTCCCATGTTTTCTGTTAGATTTATTGCTTTCTTATTTATTTGTTTTATTTTAGTGTAGTATTTATTTTCAAGCGATATTTGTTGCTCTAGGGTCTCGTTAACGTAGAGAAATAAAGTATTAACATTTTACTTTAGTTTAGCCTTAGCTTGAAATCTCAGAAGGTGTTTTCAACTGTCTGTTGTCTTGGACGAGTCTGTCTGCTACACTGCACTACTCTGATTATATTTTATGAACATCTCATATCGACTGGTAAATTGATTGATTTGACGTAGATGAGATGATCTTCATTCAGCGATGGTTTGACGGTGCTTGCTTGATTGATTGATTGATTGATTGATTGATGTAGATGAGAAGCTCTTCACTCAGCGATGGTTTGACGGTGCTCGGTGGTGGTGGAGGAAGTGAGACGAGACACAACACGTCTGGTGATTCAGCCGTTAGCTCCGCCTCTGCTCGCTCCTCTACCAGCGAATCTGTACGTGCTGCGACCAATCGCTATCAATAGTAATCCGTAACTTATTTCATGCCGACGGCTTCGCTTTGAATATTTCTGCGACTTTTTCTTTGGATTTACTTTTTGTCACGTGCGATACCTTTTAGTATGCAATGCTCCTTAAAGTCAAAATTGACTCAGTTAAACTATTTAGGATTTTTGCCCTACTTTGACATGCTTTCTAGTTAATTAATATTTATAGTTCAATGCCTCAAAAAAGTTGATATAGTTAATTACATAACGTCGCCGGTAAGATGCTCGACCGCAGATCAGTATGTGCGTAGTTCACATCCTGGGCTCACTAGTCACTGACATCGCTTTCGAGTGAGGAAAGTGACGTTAACCTTAGCTTTACCAGCTTTTTATATAAACATAAATGAATTATATAGATAATTTATTTTGTATTGAGTAAAATCTGCTCGCATTGTTTAAGCTACTGTATCTCTTGCTGCAGGTGAAGAGAGAGAACAAGGAGAACTTGGAGAGAGCGAGCGGTAAGAAGAGTGGCTCTATGAGACCACCGTCAAAGAAGCCGATCAAGTCAAAGCCTAGCGGCAGCAGCAGCTCCTCACAGGGGCCTCTCTCTCAACAGAATCGCGGCTCCCAATCCTCTCTCAATAACCTGGGTGGCTCTGGTAGGAGCACCCCAGTTAAACCTTAGCTATTAGAGCACTCCTGTCAAACCTTAGTGGTTGAAGCACCCCAGTCAAACCTTAGTGGTTGAAGCACCCCTGTCAAATTGTAGCTATTAGAGCACCCCCTGTCAAATCTTAGTGGTTGAAGCACCCCAGTCAGACCTTAGCCACTAGAGCAACCCAGTCAAACCTTAGCCACTAGTGCGCCCTTTTAAACCTTAGCCACTAGATCACCTCTGTTAAACCTTAGCCACTAAAGCACCCCTGTCAAACCTTGTCCACTGAGGCACCCCAATCAAACCTTAGCTGTTCGAGCACCCATCTCCGAACTTGGCCGTTAGAGCACCTATCTTGAGCATCAAACCTCGGCCATCTCTTATACTCATCGGTCCAGTTAGTTAATGTTGTTTACTCTCCCATACTCTACGTCCAGCAATTGGTAATTAATCGCAGAGTGTGCGCAGCAGAGCCTGCCTAACTCGACAAAACTCTATAGATTTGACTTTTGATGATTGTAGATGTGTTTCATTAAATGTAGGAATATTGGCAAACTACAGATTTATATTGTTTGATGTTTGATAAATGCTAAGAGAATATTGAAATGAAAGTTTAAACTAGTGGTATGGATAAAATGTCTAACTTATCTTTAGCTTAATTTCAGCTTTGCTAGGTCTGACTCTTACTATCTAGTAAATGAATTCAGACAAGTCGAGTTTCAGCAGAAATTTTTCACCTACACTCGAATCCCTATTAAAAATTTAAGAATATAGAATTTGCCAATGATCCACTTATGTTGTAGACATTGACTATGATTTAATTACGGTATTATCGACAGTTTACAAGTGGTTCTCCTATCCATTTCTCGCCTTCTGAATATGATTCAAGTGACGTCTTCGTTTATGTTTTACTGCATTGAATATATAATCGTTACTTTTTTGTCGCCATTTTGCAATTACGTGTACTAGATTGTAGAGATTTATATATGACTTAAGTATTACAGGCGTGTAGTGAGAACTTGGCGTCTGGTTTTATTCTATGATACACGAAATGTTTTGAGTAAAATCCCATTGTTCGTTTCTCTTTCCAAATGTATCTGATAGCGTCACACTGGATCAGAAGCACTGATGCTTGTTCAAGGCCCATTTCCTCCTTCCTCTCCATTACTTTTATTACTCCTAATAAGAGTAATGACTTGTGCTCCTTTTAGCATTTTGGCATCTCTCTGATTCGGTAGTTAATAGTAGCTCCTCTTGCTACTATCACCCACTGAGATATTTCATATAATCATTTCAATACAGAGTTTCTCAATACCAATCCGGTCATGCTATGTTTTTTCCACCCTCAGTTGTCTTAATGCCTACAACTTTATCAGTTCACACGATTGCTGATCTTTTATCTGCGTCTACGCGTAATCTAATGTGGAGTGTTAAGAGATGCGCAGAAATAATGTATTCCTAGTAGTCTCGATATAGATGTATTTGCGTCACGCAATCAACGTTGCTTTTACTCGTCGTGCCTGTGTATATGTATCGTTTTACCTCTATATTGTGTGTTGTTAGTGCAGACTAATTGCGGACATTACGTGTACGTTCATATTGTTTTCGTTTAAGGATATCGCGGGTATTTGACGCTGCTTGTACGTAGTAGTTAAGTGGGAATCGAGAGCTATGGGAACGGTCAGAAATTTTCAGATCCCCTGAAATGTATTTACAGGTCTGCCAGTATCTAATATGGGCCCTTAGCAGAGGAACGCATCTCAGAAAAATGAGAGCTATGGGAACGCAGTCCCCCGCGTTCCCCTCCACTTTAACCACTGATCGTACCTACTTCCCAGTCATCTGCTTCCATTGAGCCTTTGCTAGGAGATGATGACATGTTTACCTAGTGACTGCATGGAAACATTCACTTGCTTATTTTATCCCTAATCAGACGGAAAAGCTGGATATTTACATATTCAAAAAGAAATCTAATGTTAAAAAAACAATTTTAGTCTTTGTGTAAAAGATGCTGAACGGTTTTTAGATTCTTCATGAAAATAGATAATTATACTGTGCAATCGAGTTACTGGCCCGTCATGTAAGTCTTTGAATATGACGTTATGTTGTGAATTCTGTGAAATCTAACGGAAACGTAGTTGTGATCAGACTTGATTATATATTATTACTGTTTTTCTATGGGGAGGGCAACGGGAAACCAACTCAGAAGCTTTATTATCCCCAAGCTATAGGCTACACTAGGGTGTGGATAAAGCATAACCATTTGTGAAGGGATTAACTCGTTAATCGATGGTGTGCTCTTTATGGAGCGTGAAAACCAGCATGGAGTAGGAATATGTACATTGGATCTGCCGCTTGACAGAACACTAGAGAGAGACTGTTTTTCAAGTTAGGGCCAGGCCATGTGAGACATAAGTATGGATCCTTTAACAGAAAAGCTGGAATCTCTGATGTACCGTTGCATACGTTAAATCCTTACTCTTAGAATTCAGACCCCCCGTTTCTATCGGTATTCATCAATAAAAATTACAAGAGCAACTAATCGTACAATGCAGTGATGATTTAGTGTCCTTCTCGACATCCGAGGGCTATGTCAGGGACGTCTCGAGCAGTCTCAATGAATAGAAGTTCTTATGAGAATAACAGAAGGGCGTTTAGGGTAATTACTATATTTTTTATCTTTTATTACTTAATAATGCGACTGAAATGGTTTTGCTGGGTTACATTGGCGCTTTTAAATTCAACACATCAGGAGAAATCTATTTTACCTGCAGCTTATAATGGTTAGTTACAAAATGCTAATTAATCAAGTGCATTACTAAACCACCGCTCTACATGATTCCGTCGATCTACAGTCTATAATAGTTGAAAAAAGTAAACGCAAATTATAGTGAAATGATCAACTATGTTGATATAATGATATCTAGCACTTTTAATAACATTTGTTTAAACCGTTAAGCAATTTAGTCCAATTTCCGTATAACCAGTCCCGAGATTTGACGCTCAGTTCAGGGCGGTTGGGATTTGAACCCACGAGGGTTCAATTCGCATCAGATTTGAATCACGTGTTTTTCACTTCGGTACAATCGTACACCAGAAATACATGGAGGATCTGTCATTTAAACAAATTCATTGACTATTATTAACTTTATTATTAAACTTTATTGACAAGTTTTTGTTAATGAAATCAATGCCAACAAAAGAGATAATGAAGGTACATTTCAGCACTCAAGAAAAATGCACTGAACAAGCTTCAGTTATTCGTGAGCATAATCTCGTTGCTTTAAAGTCCGTTTCTCTACTCGTCGATTGATCTTTTCTAACGATTGGATGACTCGGACGTAAGAAATTTGCTAAGTTCTTTTATCTGCGAAGTGCATCATGCGTGTGGAAGCTTATTAATTACTACTACTTTTTAATCATAATATTCCGTAGTGTGTTCATAATGTATATGTATATCTACACACCTGTAACTTAAATTTAAAACGAAGTCATTTGAAAGACTGAAGAGTCGATATTTGAATTTTTAAGGACAATTCTGCTTTTAGTAGCAGTCGTGGGTTTGTTTACATAGCAATAATGAAAGTAAATAAAAGTTTTTAGCCTAATTCGCTATCCGGAAGTTTCGCGTAGTATAATTCGCATGCTCAATTTTCCGCTAATTGGAAGGATTAGATTTAACCAGTAATAAAAAAACTAAATTGTCGATTTAAAATTCTAGTAATTTATTATATCATTCGAGTCATTTGAATTATGTTGCAATGGATATAAACTCGCGTTTAGTTCTAGTTTAATGTTTGAGCTAACGTGATTAGTTATGTAGGCTCTTGACAATAAATCTTAACGTTTACTGCTGTTCTTCATGAACATTTAATAGCTTATTGCACCAGATTAGGATTATTTTGATGACTATGTTAAATGGCAGGTCCAATGTACATAATGCTACACACTGTCGGCCTTAAAAATTAAAATACAAAAAATAAATTGTAAAGTGTAGTTCATATGGATTCTTTTAAATCAGGAGAAGCTGAGAAATTAAAAGGATTTACCAGAACTTGTACCGAAACGATATTGTGGACATTGTATCCACTATTATATAATTAGGTAGCTGGTAATTCTGTAATTTTTCTCTGATTCAGTTTTCAGTAGCTTATTCTGTAATCTTATAAAGACTGATGATTTGTGTTTACAGCCATAACGTATTCTTTTAGCTGTTTTATCTTAATCTTTATCAGCTAATTTCAAGTAATTTGCCATGTGTATTAATTATTTATGTAAGTCAAATATGCTAATAAACAGTCTTAATGATATTTAAAACTGACGGCAGTATGCACAGTAGCTATTATTAAGTCATTGCCGAGTAGCAATAATATGTCGTTTTCCTGGAGAATCTGAAATCAGTTCGTTGTGGTCAGTGGTAGAATGCTGCGCAGGGATAATTCGCTGAACTACTGCGGATATCTTCAGTTCAGACTGAATAATGGAGAGGAAAAACTTCTGCGCAGGTTCTTCCAGCTCGATCGGGCTGCACGTTTGCTTCGGTGCTATGACAATGAAGAATTGGTAATGTTGAATTTCTTGTAATGCTTTTGTTACTACTTAATTTAACAAACTTAAACTAAAATAAACTAAAATAAACTAAAATAAACTAAAATTAAGAAATTAAATTATAATTTAACTTAATTAATTTAATTTAATTTAACTCTGTTTTACTTAAATTAATTTTGGGTCACAAATAGCATTTGTTTTCAAAACCTGCTTCTGAAAGTTATTGAATATACAATAATTTTTGTAATGAATAGAAAATGATAAATTTCTTTAAAGCTTTTATAGCTTGCCTCTAGTATTACTGAGCCATTAATATTAGATGTTAAATATATAGCAAAATGATTTTAGGTTACGAACTTGTGTTATCATAGAAAATTTCTGTTTCTGTGAGGAAACTGATGTTAACATTAGCTTTACCAGCTTTTTAAAAATTATGTAGACTAGTTTCATCATTCCTGGTTTGTGTACAATTTTCAGGTATTCAACAGGACCTCCATCCTGATTACACCGATTTGTACTTACGATGTTCGCTTTGTTTCCATGGTTTGTACCATTTTAATATGTTTGCCGTCTTAATGAGAATTTGGTAGTGACAAGTTACATGCACTACGGTTTCATATCGTTTCGTATCGTTTGTTTGTTCATCTCAGTACAGTTGAGCACCCATCATGTTCTCCAGACACTCAAAGCCTAGTAAGAGGTCCTTGTAGCTATTGCTGCTATGATTCTGCAGTCAGGCAATGCTGTAATGCAGGCAGTATTGTAATGCAGACAGTCGATGCTGTAATGCAGGCAGCCAATGCTGTAATTTAGGCAGGCAATGCAGGGACCTGTTCCCTTGCTGTACCATATGCTTTTCTTTGACTCTTCTATATTATAGTTACTGTGAAATTAAATTATTTTGATTGCAACTGAAAGCTGTGGATTTAATTCTGGCAGCTCTGTAGGGAGTTACCTTGTTTTGCAGAACTGATGTAAATTTTAATCTATATAGTATTAATAATAAGAAATTACTATAAGTAGTATGTGCCCTTATTATAACAATACTAATAACTATAATAGTAATTTTAATGTCTATTTTGGTAAATATTTACTTTAAAATTATTTCCCATTACTGTCCAAGCCACAGTGCAATATATCAGGTGTGTGCATAAATGTTTTAATAGGCAACTGAACAGGGGAATAGAGTGGTGAGGGAAGTGCCTCTTAAACCAGTATTTTAATTTCTTATTTCAGAATTTTAGCAAACAAATTCTGCTTTAAAGTTTGATAAGAGTAAAGTGTTTACAATGGGGCAATATCTGTTACAGTACCCTGAGTATTCTGAACATATTGTAGACCTTACTGATGAGGATCTTGAAGAGAAATCAACAGTGAATGTATGCCCTGGTCATGCCATCCACGCTAGAGAGTGAGAGAGAGAGGGCGGGAGATAGAGGGAGAGAGATTCAGAGAGAGAGAGAATATATAACATTGTGTCTAGTGTACTCTATTACAGGTCAGTGATGCAGCTCTGATCGGATGTAGAGTTCCTCATAGTTTCTGTAAGCATTACATTGATCATTTCATTTTTTCTTTCTTGAAACTGTTACAACCATGTCAATATTGGCTGATTGATCCTTTTGTTTAATTAACTTCTTATATGTATTTTGATGGGCCGTTTTGTTGCAATCATATTAAAAATTCTAATCTGTTACTAATAAATTAATAATTACGTAATAAATTAATTTATTAATTTAGTATTAGATTGTTGACAGATTAATGATTTTATAGTTACTGAATGTGCTATTAATTGACTGAATAACAAGTTTAACGATTGATTGAGTTGTCGAATGAGACATTAATTTACTGAATGATGAGTGTAGTGATTGATTTGGTGCCAGTTAAGTGATTGATTGATTGATTACGGATGTTAATTGTTTCAGACATTGTCATACTCGGCGACGAGCACATATTTCACGCTGACTCGGAGAAAGAGAAGCAGCAGTGGATGGAAGCCCTGGAAGAGGCTGCTAAGTTACAGGTGCCCAGTCTAATAAATTTTAATAGTAATAATAATGATGATAGTAATGATACTATAATAGTAATAATTATAATAATAATATTAATAATAATAATAGAAATAATTTAGTGCCCTGGTGCAACGGTAAATGTGCCGTTTGGGACGTCACGGTCATTGACACTATGGCAAACTCCTACCTGAATACGACTTCTGTCACAGCCGGTGGCGCTGCTGTTCATGCCGCCTCTAGGAAGTTGGATAAATACCGTGATCTGTCCTTGGGATATGAAGTTGTTCCGGTGGCTATGGAAACCATGGGCCCGATGAATCCCGAAGGAGTTGACTTTATTAATGCCATAGGCAGACTTATTGCAGAGCAAACCGGCGATAAGCGAGAGACATCTTTTCTTTGGCAAAGGCTTTCCATGACTTTCAAAGATTTAATGCAGTCTGCTTCAACAATTCTTTTAAGCCGATTGATGACCTCGAGTAGCCGGGCGGCGATTCAGCACGTATTGCTCGAATCGTTTTTATCAAACCCCAGGTTCTTTACACCGGGGTAAAATCTTAAAAAAAATAAAAAAATAAAAAAATAGAAATAATGATAATAATAATTTTAATAATAACGACAATAATAACGATGATGATGATGATGATGATAATGATGATGATGATGATGATAATGATGATGATGATGATGATGATGATGATAATAATAAGAATAATAATAATAGTAGTAGTTGTGCTGTAGGTAGGAAGGAGACAGTGTTGCCACTGTGGATGTTTTGTTGTGGGTAGGTAAGAGAAACAGTGTTGCCACTGTGGATGTTTTGTTGTGTTGTAGGTAGGTAAGAGAGACAGTGGTGCCACTGTGGATGTTTTGCTGTGTTGTAGGTAGGTAAGACAGACAGTGTTGCCACTGTGGATGTTTTGTTGTGTTGTAGGTAGGTAAGAGAAACAGTGTTGCCACTGTGGATGTTTTGTTGTGTTGTAGGTAGGTAAGAGAGACAGTGTTGCCACTATTGATGTTAATGGAGGATTCAGGGTGGAGATCATTGCTGGGGTGGCTGTGAAAACTCCCCTAGAGGTACTCCATTGATCAATCAATCAATCAAATCATTAATTATTTTATCAGTTATATAATATTAAATAACATAACATTACAGAGTCAGGAAGCGATTACATACTTGTTCAAGATTTTTTAAAGTCTGTTTACTCTTTTTATCCTGAGAATTAGTGATGTTAAACGATGATGATGTTTTAAAATAACTTCTTACTATTTGCATACTGATCTGCAGCCAAAAAAAATTTATACATATTTGTTAGCATCTTTTAGTGATATTTGATTTATCCGTACTGTAATTAGTTGACCACTATAGTAAATCAAATTAGAATTTAATTATTTAGAAATAACTTAGTAAGGTTAAATTTTGCCTCCATTTTCATGCCCAAGATATACTATTGTCGACGGTCAGTTGGGATTCGAACCAATGACCTCCTGCTTATTAGTAGTGCTTCCTATCTGTTTGGCCGTCCAATCAATACCGCTAAAGTTGTTTTGAATGTCCGAATTTTTAGACGAAATCCAGAAGAACTGATGAACTGGTCTGCACTGCTAACAGTTTTATTGGTCATTATGTATATTGATTGGATGGCTCAGTTGTTTAAAAAAACACTGGTTCTAAGCAAGCTTATTCAAGTTGTTGTAGGAAACTGGCGTAGTTACCGTAAGCTAAACATAGCTTGTTCTTATTCTCTGCAGGATTCTTCATTTGCCTTCCCAGTGAAAGCAGCCGCTAAATCGTCGTCCTCTTCTGTAAATAGTCAGCTCAGTTCTGTAAGTAGCTCGACTGAAGGCTGCTCCTCTAGCCCCACTGCTACGCCTAAACTCTTTTCTCAACACAGCCCTAAGATAAAAGCGCCACCCAATCACAAGGGTTCTGACACTCCCGATAACTGCTTAAACGTGAGTGTTTTTAGTCCCAGTGCTACGTCTAAGTCTATATCTCAACGCAGCCCTCGACAATCAGCGCCGTTCAATCGCAAGAGCTACGCCTCACAGGAGTCGGAGCAGGAGCTCTGCTCGCTGGAGTTCTTCCAGTCGCTGCCCAGTGACGCCGTTAGACCAAGTATTGCCGTTAAGTGGAAGCCTCAGCCTGTGCCAGGTCACCAGAGGTCACGATCTGCTGCTGGTGAGGTTTAGTTCTATTTTATTAGATCATGTTTTGAAAGTAAAAAAAGTAAACACGCATTATAGTGAAATGATCAACTGTGTTGATATCTATCGCTTTTAATACCACATGTTTAAACCGTTGGGCAATTCAGACCATTATCCGTGTAACCAGTCCAGTGAATGTCGGAGATTTTTCTCTCTGATCAGCGTGGCTGGGATTCGAACCCACGAGGGTTCTATTGACCTCAGGATCTAACAAATCCAGAAAATAACTGTAAACTTAAGTTTTATGTTTGTTTTTACACTTCTTGGCACCTGTTAGAAGTGGTCGAATGTACATAGGAACTCTAAACCTTAAGATAGTTTGCTGCTGACATTCAACCAAAGCTAAAAAGTTTATTGTTGAATCTTTGTTGCTTCCTATAGTGTGTCATACTATATATATGTTGCCATACTGTGTAGCACTTAGACAAATTTTATTCAAATGTAGAGGAATGAGTCCACTCTTCAATCCTGCATAGATATCATTAGTAGTTACCGTGTGACTTGTTCAGAACATTGAGGAAATGGTGTTCGGCTGTGAAGTGACACTCTATGCATTGGCACTCTAATGAAAAGCTTTACCTCATCGTTAAATGACAGTTGTCGCCTCTGTGCGCAGATTTTGAAGCCATCACCTTGACTAGCTCACTGTTGTGCTTCAATCAAGAACTTATCGTGTAAAAAGTAATGCTTATGTTAACGTCAGTTTCCTCACTCGAAAGCGATGTCAGTGACGGTCGAGCCCAGGATTTGAACCGCAGATACTGATCCGCGGTCGAATATCTTGCCAACATCGCCACTGGCTCCACAATTAAGTGTAATGGTGCGTGTTACAGGTCAGCAGATTCTGAGCTCTACAAGTGGCTCTCCCATTTACCAGAGCACGACAAGTGGCGCCCCCATGTACCTGCACGGCGATAGACTCATCTCCTGTCCCGCTGCTGCACAATCACCCACAGACAGTATTCCCGGTAATTCCCTAATATAGTTTTGCATTATTTTGTATTAATGTATTATTTTTTAAATGTATTTTTGGCTTATATGAGTTTTACACTATAAATCAGATTAAATGATTAGAGTAAAATTTTAAATTAAAAAACTTTTAATATCTATATTATATAGATATTCTTAGAAAACTCGTTTTTTACTATTTTCTTTCACATTCTTTTCATTATTATTATTTATTTATTTATTATTTAATATTATTAATCATTAAGTATTTATTATTTATTATTATTATTATTTATTATTATTATTTGTCATTACTTTATCCTTCTCTGAAATTACATTGTTACTTCCTATCCTATTTTCAATGTTTTCAACCATTGATATTTTCTGGTCGTAGACAATAACAACCACACGGCAGTCAGTGAACCGTTTCAACGGTTTAAGCCTCGCACCGCTCACTGGAGCCCCCGCACCACTGAGCACCCAGCCACTGGGAGGTCAGGCCGGGCGGGGGGGAGCTGCAGGGAGTCAGGGTCGGGAAGGGTAGGCGCTGATGGTGAATTAAGGAGGTCGCACAGGTTGAGGTCAGAAGTGGCGGGTACGGAGAGTACACCGGTAGGATTGAAGGCTTTCTCTCTGTCTAATATACATCAGTCGTCGGCTGGAGTTTGTCTCAAGGCAGGTTTCTGCAACAAGCTTGGAGCAGTGGTGCGTTATGTTGTGCTGATACTGATTTATCGTTTCTTTAGCTGTATGCAAGACCTCTCTCTCTCTATCCCTCTCTCTATCTCTCTCTCTTTCTATCTATCTATCTCTGTCTCTCTTTATCTCCCTCTCTCTCGCTCTCTCTCGCGCTCTCTCTCTCTCTCTCTCTCTCTATTTCTCTATCTATCGCTCTATCTATCTATTTATCTACCTCTCTCTCCTTTTAAAGAGAGGTAGATAGACAAGACAAATCTTCTTTATTTAGTAAATGAGTTTTAGATTTGCATGAACCTCTTGCACCCACTGTGTGAGACATTGCAGTCTGCAGCAGATAGTAAGAGAAACATTCAATGTATAATTATATTTTATACTTCAGAATACTATAGAACCGATAGTAACAGTACAATTTAACTACCACCCATATCGAGAAGGTAACAATAAAAATATCAAAACTTAATATTCAATTTCCGATCCTGTTGAGTGACTGAATTTAACGCTGAAAAAGTATCTGATAGTTTGAAATCATAAAGTTACATGATGTCTGTAGCGGAAGAATTGGAAGAGGAGATTTTTTCGCCTGGACATGAACACACTGTCGTACTATGCTTCCAAGAGGGTTTGTGCTCATTTCTGCTTTGATAGGAATTAATTGTGCTAGTCATATTGGGTTTGTTTGCTGTTGCTTTTTTACTGAGACCTATGTTACTATTTTCTGCATTGATTCGTTAAATGACAGACCCTTAGGTGAATTGAACCCTCGTTGGTTCGAATCCCGGCCGCACTGATCTGAGAGTAAAATCTCAGACATTCACTGGACTGGTTATACGGAAAATGGTCTAAATTGCCTAACGGATTAAACATGTGGTTTGAAAAGTGATAGATATCAATGTAGTTGATTATTCACTATAATAAACGTGCTGCTACTGATTCGTTCATATCAAACCCAAAGAAACGTTACTAGAAGAAGCTATGATAATAATAATAATAATAGCAATTAGTGCTACAGTAATAATAGTAATAATAACAATTAGTCCTACAGTCGTCAATGACAACATCGAGCACTATTGAGACGAAATCAAGCCGGTGAGCAAAAAGAAGGTCCAAAAAACAGTGCAATTTCCAAAATCCACATAATCAGTCCAAAGTTATGCTATACTGCCTAAGCGTAGCTTTTTGAGTGATAAAAAGTTTATAACCCTGATGACAAAAAGTTATGCTACTAAACTATAGCTAATTTAATTTAGATGTTTAAACTACTTTGTTTGCATTTTCGTTACAGGACATTATTTTCTCAGGTATTAGTGTATACTGTAATTATGTTTGTGTGTTCCCTTTCGTAAGTTTGTATGTTATCTATCTGCGGTGTTATCTGATTATTTTAAAGTAAACGAAGATATATGATTTAGCTGGAGCCAGTGGCGATGCCAGTAGGATATATTCGACCGCGGATCAGTATGTGCAGGGTTCAAATTCTGGGCTCGCCCGTCACTGACGTCGCTTTCGAGTGAGCAAACTGACGTTAACATTACCATTACCATTCGTTGATGCTTGAATCTAATCCAGTACACGGCTCGACTGACATATCGTACGTGTCTGATATAGGATATACCTGCGGATATACCTGCCTATCCAGCTCTGCACCTGGTCTTAATCTTTAGTTCATAATTGATATCAACTACTTTTATGACCTAATCATTTGAAGCAAATCTTTGTTTATCATTATTTTCTTTATCATTATTTTCACATGAAATGAAATTGTTATCATGTTAGAGAATTCTTAAGAGTTCTCCATCGGCTATACTAAATGATAAGGTACTGGCCTGTTCATTAATTTGTATTGATATTAAAATGAGTTAATGAATGTGAGACTTGACTCGCTATACCAACAGTATAATTTACAGATTTTTCCGTCATAATTGGTCGTCATTGGTTAACAAACTTAACTTTGAATATTTAAGCTATTTATATCGTTGTTGTTGATTGGACAGGACAAGCATCCAATCAGAAACGTGCCTGTGATAGAAATAAGACAGGTCAGGCCTTCCATTGGGTGAGGAAATTTTACCTGTTCATATAACAGTATTTAACGTTGTCTATGCATATCATCAAAGGCACCATCATCTACTGGATCATCAGAGATTTATTGTGTGGTCACATGACTTAAAGTAAAGAACCGGTAAAGATATTGAGTCAGTTTTATCTCTCGGTAGGATATCAGTGATCGGTGCGCCCAGGATATGAACCCTGCACTTGCTGATCTGCATTCAGACATCTTGCCTATGTACCACCGGCTCAGTCGACATAAAGGCTTTTCTTTGAATCTTAAGTGGCTTGTATGTTAACAAAGTGTTGATTGATTGCATGAAGTATAATATACAGACATATAGTGATATCATCTAGAGAGATAGACGTGTCAGTTCTGTGGTGACACTGGTGCTCTGGGAGTGTTTACTGATCTACATGTTTCTCTTTCTCTCTCTCTAGTGTTCTGCCAAGTGGCAAGTCCAAGGTACGTAGACACACTCAGAGTCTGCTTTCACGCTCCATACAGAGCACTCCATCGATCAACAAGTTAATCCATTCACAAAACGGCTATGCCTTATCCATACACTATGTAGCCAGTAGCTTATGAGAAATATGGCTTCTGTGGTGATTCATTGTTTCCTTCCTCCTTTACGCATTTACAAGTTATATATTGATGTTTATTGTTTGTGCAGGATCCACGTGAACAAGGAGAACGTGTTTGAGGTGGTAACACAAGGCAGAGTCTACTACATACAGGTGGCTTGCTTATAGTTGCATTTACAACAACAACAACAACAACAGAATTAGAGTGCTACTGTCGTCCTTGACAACATTGAGTACTATGGTACCAAATGCAATCCGATGAGCAGTGTGTGGGATCAAAAAACGATGCGAGCCAAAATCCGAGAATTCAGTCCGAGGAAGGGTACTAGTGAAATGGAGGTTTACGTGTTGATCTTAGTTCCTGTGCAATGGTAATTTACTAAGAAGATGAGCCATGCTTTAGACCTTTACAGTGGTTTAAACCAATGATTTAATCAAAGGAGTCAAATACTGATATTTACAGGAATTGGTCCAAGATTTAATGAGTTTCGAATTTATCTAGGGAGATTAAATCACGGATTAGAGTCACTCCTTTGTTTTGTCTACCACAAAGGCGATGATAGATTACATTTTTGATTTGATGATTTGATTGGGCAGGCCGAGATTAGGTATGTTAGATAATTTAAAGACCCACTCATATGTGGAAATGAAGAAGAAGGCGGAAGACAGAGAAGTGCGGAGGCGTTATATACCATGGACCTGCCAGTAGGCAGTGCACTAAGAGAGAGATTTGATCGAGTTGCTGATTTACTGATTGATTGGATGCTGATTATAGTACAGCTCTATGATTAATTGATCGATTGATTGATTTGCAGGCTGATACAAGGTCTGAAATGTTGTCATGGACTGAAGAGTTAAATAAAGCCGTAGAGTCTGCTCAACCTCCCAAGGTTAACTGCGCCATCTGACTAGCTTTGCATGTTAGTTGAGGGTTTATTTTTCTTGCGTGGTAACACTGTCGCATGATAGAGGTGTTTTTTTGGTAACAGTGTTGCATGATAGCGGTTAAGTGCATGATTTAGACTACTGATTAAAGAAGAACTTAATTCTTTTTTATATATTTAACTTACTTCACGTGTGTTTATTGTATAGGTATATAGATTAGCAAATACCTTGTTTGCTATAATGTGCTTTACATATTTGTTTTGCTTGGAGGTATCCTCTTTAACTCCTCTAACTACTAATTGCTTGCTGTATACATTATATTCATATACATTACACACACATATATGTGTATATATATATATATACACATATATGTATATATATATATGTATATATATATATATATATATATATATATATATATACACATATATCTACACATATATTTACATATACATTATATTCATATACATTACATACACACACACAAATATATATATATATATATATATATATATATATATATACACACACACATATATATACACATATATTTACATATACATTATATTGCTATCTTCTGTTCTTTCTAGACGTTTGACAAGTTGAAAATTTTGCGCTATTAATTTTGTTTCTATTTTTAGTAAAATTTAAATAGCACATTTATTTATATCCACTACTTAAATGTATTCAAAGTTCTAAATCGCACAACTAATATAGAAAATGAAGCCAATATTACAGTTGTTTACCAATATTTATTTAACAATATTTCGTGTTTACCAATTTGTTATAGGAATAAGTAATCATAACAATAATAAAGGTTTAACGTCCGTTTCCTCATACAAGGATGATGTCAAAGACGTCAATAATTAAGTAAAGTAATAATTAAGTTTTAATAAGTAAATAATTTTCAACAGGGACATGGACTCAGTTAATTACACAGCGGCCTACTGTTTATCAGGAAAGTACGCTTCTGAATTAGCCATTCAACTGGAACTAGTGGCGTAATACCAATCAGAATTAAAGTTTAATTGAGTCTTGCCCTTTTTCTCTCCTGGCTATTGAATTTTAATGTGCATTCAACTTTCTTTTGATGTTTCTTTTTAATATTTATTTTAATATTTATTTTACTATTTATTTTTATATTTATTTTTATATTTATTTTTATATTTATTTTCATGTATGTCTATTCTTCATGGTAATTTATTTTTACTGATTTTCAGAACTTGAACGCTGAGACACAGACAGACACTGAGGAATACGTAGACTATAACACGGCCACCCTTACTAAAGAGGTTTGTTGTCTGCTTTAAACCTACACGGTGGACTAATTGACGGATTTATTTAAATTAACAGTTTTACACTTGTATAATAGCTATATCGTTTATTTTAGAAATTAAGTAGCATAGTTGGTAGCGCGCTTGCTTCACATTCGGTTACTACGCATCAACATGGCCTGTGCTATGGAAACAGAAGCTAAGTGTTCCTGCATTAGTCGTTAGCATGTATTGATATAATGTGGGATTGTTTTTTTTATTCAAGAGATCGTTTCAACTAGAACAAAAATAACTAACAGAGTCCTACTGTCGTCCATGACCACATCGAGCACTATTGAGACAACTCCAAGCCGGTGCGCAAATAGAAATTCCAAAACAGTGCAAATTCCAAAATCCAAAAAATCAGTTCAAAGATACAGGAAATTACAGAAAAAGAGGTTTGCGTGCTTACAACATAATACTAAAACGTGACTAGAGAAGTATGGAGAAAATGTTTTATTCAATCTAAAGGAATAAGAAATTAGTCTGTCGGTGAGGCATATTGGAAATATTTGTGCTCTTATTGATTAATTGCGCTGTTGTAAAATTTACACGAAGTTCTACAATGTTGCGACTAATGAATGAGAATTTACAGTTTGCCACATTTTTTAACACTTTTTCCTTCGGTGTCAGCTTTAGATAAATGTTTTTGCTGCTTAGAAAATACCTCGCAAGATTTTTTATTGATTGAGAATAGCAGCAACTTACTGTTACATTAATCTTTGTGACGGCAGCTCGAGTGTGTCTTGTCGCCTTGTGCTTCTGAACCTTGACGTTAAACACACTACAACCTAAAATACCTTGCATGGACGGGATAGTCTATGGTCTAGATTACGACTCGCCAATCCCGGCCGTTTATTTAAACGTTGATTTATAAGTAATTGTTTTATTGTTTGATCATTTGAATACTGTATTTCAGATAAAGATTACAGACGTATAGGCCCATTCGTACAGACGCCCTTAATACCGACAGCTTGACGAAGTCTCCTTGTAGAATAAGAAGATTTAATATCAAGAGAAGAGTTGTTATTGCTTTCGCATTCCATAATTGGACTAACTTGACTTCGAATTAAAGAATGCTAATACCTTCTTGTAGTTTAGCTTTTTTATAGGTCTATGTATATAACTCGTTGCATTGTATATTTTATAGGTCTATGTATATAACTCATTGCATTGTATATTTTGTAGGCCTGTGTACATAACTCGTTGCATTGTATATTTTGTATTTTTTATGTAAGGTGACAACTTTGTATCTTTTTAAAATTGTCTTTATCGTGCTGAGCACTTCACAAATATTTCAATATACTGATATTTTGTATTTTTACGCAGATGTATCGCAAAAAAGTATTGGCTCTTACTGGTTCATTCCTTTCAAACGTAATTATGTGATACTTCGTGATTCGATATTTTATGAAATTGTTCTGAGCTTGTGTAGTTTTAGATCTGTGCTATTTTCTGGTTCGTGTCGCAATTTACTGCCAGTGTATTTTGTGTGTCTATTCAAAGCGAAATGTTTACTGCAAGACCTTGGACCGTTTCAATCCCCTTGAATTATTATATTCCAGAACAAAAGCTTCAAATGTTTAGCACGGCTACTGCAGGACACCTGAGGCTCTTACTGTAGTCAGAATAACCTGCTAATAATCGTGCAGATATTATTAGTATTTATGTACTTATCATCATTAATAATAATAATAATAATATTATTATTATGTACTGGATTTAAAACTATTTGTACTTGGTTGTACTGGATATTTAATAAAAATATTTCTCTCTCTCTCTCTTTCTATCTCTCTCTGTCTTTGTACTGGGTGTCTACTTGTATTGTACTTGTACTGAATTGTACCGGACATCTATTGTACTTGTACTGGATTTGTACTTGCTCTTTGAATTTTTATTTTCTTGCTTCTGCAATGACATTCTAATTAATTATATCCCGCTTAATAATCAGCTTTAAGAATGCCTTATATTGTCTTATATTGTCTTATATTGTCTTATATTGTCTTATATTGTATTATGCCACCGTTTAGCTGTTAAAAGTTTAAAACCTTCACCGCTATACCTTGTATTACGTAACGAATGTTAAATCTATAAGAACTTGTTCGGATTAGAAAGTTAACAAGGCTGCTGCATAATTGTGTTGACTGGGTAAATAACTGTAGACCTTAAAACGACTGACAGCATAATATGACTGTAATGTTGATGACGTCATGTTACTGCACTATTGCTTTATTGCTGAGTTGTACTGGATATGTATTGATGACGTCATATTAGTGATATTTCTGTTATATTTATGACGTCATATTATTATAATATTGGTGATGTCCTATTACTGTTGTATTTATGACGTCGTATTACTGTAATGTTGCTTATATTGCAGTAGTATTGATGACGTCGTATTACTTTAGTATTTATGACGTCATATTACTGTAGTATTAATGACGTCATCTTACTTTGGTGCTGATGAAGTCATATCACTGTTGCATTTAATCAGGCCATGAGGATTTAACGTCCGACTTCTCATTTGGATGCGACGTCAGGGACGTCGATTTGAAGCACTAGTAAATAAGTGTAAATGTTCTCCGTATATTTGAT
The DNA here is from genome assembly GCA_905160935.1 of Enchytraeus crypticus. Lineage (NCBI taxonomy): Eukaryota > Metazoa > Annelida > Clitellata > Enchytraeida > Enchytraeidae > Enchytraeus > Enchytraeus crypticus. The sequence continues at coordinate 316,528 of CAJHZI010000491.1, read as the reverse complement.
ACTTATTTTATGTTTATCCTTCTTTCTGCTTGTTATTACTTGTACTCTTGCAATGCTCTCTGCATGTTATTACTTGTACTCTTGCAATGCTCTCTGCGTTTTATTACTTGTACTCTACAATGCTCTGTGCATGTTATTACTTGATATTAGCAGTTCTTATGAATGCCTGAGCTACTCAAGAATAGTCAAAACGTAACCTGCGCTTGTCTTAAGAGGCGACTTTGGAAGATAGTCTAAGACCATATAAGTATTCGCATGTTTAAAAGTTTGATAGGTCATTTAAAAGTTTGATAAGGTCATTTAAATATTTGATAAGGTCATTTAAAATTTTATAAGGGCACATACAAGTTTGATAAGGTCATTTAAAAGTTCGATAAGGTCATTTAAAAGTTTGACAAGGCAATTTAAAAGTTTGATAAGGTCATTTTAAAAGTTTTGATAAGGTCATTTTAAAAGTTTTGATAAGGTCATTTTAAAAGTTTTGATAAGGTCATTTTAAAAGTTTTGATAAGGTCATTTAACAGTTTTGATAAGGTCATTTAAAAGGTTGATAGGGCATAGTCTATCTGGTGTATCAGCTTTATGATCTTTAGTGTTTGTGAATGAACGCACTGTGAGTATAAATCTATGCCTTGGACCTGTCGTTTAGTAGAACAACTGAGAGATAGATTTTGCGATGCGCTGGTGTAACACTGGATGTCTTTAATATTCTTCTTCTTGTTGTACTAGAGTGGTGTCAGAGACGTCCTCAACGTTGTCATGATGCAATGAACAACAGGTAGAATTACGATTAATCAGTCTAATATGACTAACCTTGATTAATCGATTAGCGTTCATTGTTTTTAACGGTTTCATATCGTTTATTTGTTCATCTTAGAACTGATAATACAAACAATAGGAAGGTGCATGTAGTTAGATAAAAAAATGCGATACGAAAGAGGCTACCATAAAAGAGCCAGAGCTCTGTGCGGTAATACCATAATTAGTAGCTTGCAGTCTTCTCAAGACTTGATTGATTGATATAACTTATTAAAATCTATTGCTACATAGATTTCTAGTGCATTACTATGAACATTGAGTTAATTTTGTATGAGTGCATTGTTGCTGTAGCATACAATGTGTGCAATGTGTCTTATGATAATTAAATTACTGTTTTATATATTTTTAATTGGAAATATTTTATATTGCTACTTTTTAACACTATCCTAGGTTGTGTATTTTGCATGAATATTTGTATTCGCTAAGCTAATCGATTTGAGTGTGGTAGATAATATGTTCCGCAGATATAGATAGATGTGACATGTTTTAGAAATTAATTCTAGATAATTTAATTATCACTTTCTCAGAACAAATCACATCGAAGCTCTAAAGCCCATAACGACTACTTAGAATGGATGTTTCCATCGTATCTCCTACATAGCCAGGGTGCGACGTTATTGGTTGAATACAGCGTTTATCCTCAATAGCGCAGTGGTTAGAGGCGTCAGGTAACGTCATGAAGTTTTAAATGACAGATCCCGAGTTGAATTGGACCGTTACGCGGAAAGTGGAAAAAATTACCAAGTGGTTTAAACACGTGGTATTAAAAGTGATAGCTATCAATCAGCACGGTGGATCGTTTCACTATAATGCGTGCTATTATTATTAATGTATGTCTAGTGTTCGGCATTTTAACAGATGACGCATGAGAACATCATCTTGACCCTGTGAGACGCCATACTGTTTATAGCCGAAGATACTGTTATTTTTACTGGCTGGAGCCTGTGGCGAAGTCGGTATGATACTCGACCGCGGATCAGTATGTGCGGGGTTCAAATCCTGGGTTCTCACATCACTGACATCGCTTTCGAGTGAGGAAACTGACGTTAACCTTGCTTTATAATCTGTCTTGCCATTATTCTATTGCCTATGTAACACACTGTATCTACTCGCGACTATGTATATTCTAGAAGTATTAACAGTATTGGCTACATATTTTTCGTACTATGATATCATTAGAGCATGAAGCTTTGAAAATCGCGTGTTGATGTGAAAATATTTACTCGATTCCCTCATTGAGGTCCCTGATTCCATCATTGAGCTCCATGATTCCCTCATTTAGCTCCTTCATTCCCTCATTTAGCTCTCTGATTCCCTCATTGAGCTTCTTGATTCCCTCATTGAGCTTCTTGATTCCCCACGGTTCATTTAATGATTTATTTATGGCGTGTTGCGAAGAGTGGCACTTTATACCAGCCGATTGATTGATGCATGGGCTCATATATTGATTGATTGCTGTAGGCTGAAGTCAGTAGCGATGTCGGAAAGATATTCGATCGCGAATCAATATGTGCGGGGTTCAAATCCTGGGCTCGCCCGTCACTGACATCGCTTTCGAGTGAGGAAACTGACGTTAACATTAGCTTTACCTAGGTATGCTGTTAGGAAGGCGTCCCAGACATCATCCTATCGTGACGAAACGGGCTGTAAATTCCGATAGATGTTAAATGAAGACAGCGTCAGAGCTTTTATATGAATGTAATACAGCACTAAGAAATTAATGTAAAACAAGAAAAATAAATACAATCAACAATAAATCATGACGCCGTCAATACTGAGCAAACATTCACGTGCATACCTGAATTAAATAAGAGCTTTTGTGCAGGATGATCAACACCGCTAACACTGACAACACATACAATGTCACGCAAACATTAATTATACCGTTGATAGAATACACAATGACGCAAATAAAAGCAAAACAAACAAACAATACAGGCATACCTACCAATGACACAGAATGTCTTTTTTGGAAAAAGATAAGTTAACTTTATTAGTTTTTACAACGAAGCAGAGTTTAAAAGCAAATTTAAACGCTGCAGCAGATCGTTGTGTTATTAGACAACAAAGTTATGAGCAAAGGCACAGTCCACTAAACAACAACATCACTGCTAGAAACAACGCGCCACATTCAACACCGAGTAGCGCTACTGGTACAAACATCTGAAAACATTTCACATGTACACATCACATTCAACACTGAGCCACTGGTACAAACATCTGAAAACATTTCACATGTACACATCACATTCAACACTGAGCCACTGGTACAAACATCTGAAAACATTTCACATGTACACATCACATTCAACACTGAGCCACTGGTACAAACATCTGAAAACATTTCACATGTACACATCACATTCAACACCTGAGCAAACATACAAGCGGATTTAAAGCACGCAGTGAATACAAAAGCATACTTAATTAGAGTATAAGATTGAAAGTCTCAAATAGGGGATTGACTGATGGATGATATGATGTAGAACAGACAGGATTTGAGATAGTCTATTTGAATCCTGACACTAGTTAAACTGGGATTCAAGGGAAGATGATGATGTTTATCATGATGACTTGACTTAATTTGAGTATAAAGAGTCGAAAGTGTACTAACACAACATTCACTCTTCGTTTAGACTTCTTACCAGCCTTACAACTACACAATAAACAGCAATACACATTGTGGAAACATTACGCATAGTAGTAATAAAAGACAAATTAATAATCAACTAGCCCCAAACATACAACAACAATTCAAACAACAAAAACAAAGCAAGAGAATAAAACAAGAGCTACAGTCTCAGTTAAGCACATAATAGCCCATCCGTATCAGAAGGGCTCAGACCATCCACGACAGTGCCATCAGGCAAGCAAACGAACATCATCATATGTTCTTCCATGTCATCATGGACGATGATAAAACTTATCAGTATATCAGAGAAATTGCAGGCGCTACAAAATTACCTCAAACAATGCATATTGCATTTGGAATGGAAATATACTAACACGCAATTAAAGCACAAGGCAACTATCAATCGGTAAGGAAAGTAATCAAATCTACAAAGAGATATATCTAATTATTTAGATCTTTTTTATATTTAGCTTTATATCCTATTGTTGACTTATTATAATTATTTGCTGAATGAAATGTTAACATTTTCTAGCACAAATAATTCATCAACGACGCTATGTATCTGCCAAATTTACTAACCAATGATCATCGCTGTCACATTACAATCAATGCCCTTCACCACCGAATCAAAAGTCAATAGTACGACACGCTATATGTCAAACTGTGTCAAACTCAACAACAATATATTTGCATTATCGCTAAATCATACTATGGAACAAGAAATGAACAGCAAATTCAAAAAGTAAACTTATATACTTTTTTATATACTTATATACTTTTCACTCTTCAGGACGAAATATTACAATGTAATTAAATAAAGTTCAATTACAACATGCGAAAACAAATCTGCACTGAATAGCAAATGCAACCAGACTAAATTATTGTCCTATACTTGTGTATTTTCTAATAATTATAGAACAAAGGTTCCACAATGGACTGCCAAGTCACCACTGGACACTACTTTAGACTGATTTTCTGGATCTTGCACCATTTTTGGACCTTCTTTTTGCTCGCCAGCTTGACTTTGACTCAATTGTGCTCAATGTTGCCATTGATGACTGTAGCACTCTAATTGCTGTTATTATTATTATTATTTACTATTAGCGGAAACAAGTCCAACCACTCAACCGATACACCACACACCAGTAGAAACCAGTCTAACCACTCAACCGATACACCACATACCATTAGAAACCAGTCCAGCCACTCAACCGATGCGCCACACACCAGTATAAATCAGTCCCACCACTCAACCGATGTGCCACATACCAGTAGAAAACAGTCCAACCACTCAACCGATGAGCCACACACCAGTATAGACCAGTCCAACCACTCAACTGATGAGCCACACACCAGTATAAACCAGTCCAACCACTCAACCGATGCACCACACACCAGTATAAACCAGTTCAACCACTCAACCGATGAGCCACACAGCGGCACTAGAACTGTTCAGACATGATGGACACGACAAGAGCCGACCAGCCAGTAAACGGGTGACTACCCTTGCCCCTGCCCGTCTCATCGTCATATTGCTCCCATATGTACCCCGTCGTCTGGTACTGCTCAAATATGTTCCTAACTAAATTCTGCCTAAGTTCTCTGTAAGCACTTGCCGCCAGGTCCTGATAGGGCCCTGCGACGGTCGCATAGTGCTTCAAGGCACTGACGGCCAGGTAGTTGATGTTGATCCATATGGCACCGCGCCAGTACGGTGGGTCGTGCTCCGTGTTGTACTTGCCGTACAGCGGCGCTCTCTTCTCTAGCGATCGCAACCCGTAGCGAGTCCACAACAACGCCTTCATGTCGTTGATCGTTCGCTCAAGTTTCTGCGACTCCGGTGATATGATTCTCAGGAGAAGCGGGAACAAACTTACGTACCCGTAACCGTTATCGATGAACTGCAGCGACGGTTCGCCTCGAACAACTCTTACCTTTGGCAGAGGTGACGACGGAGGCCGTTGACCCGGTGCTAACTTGATCTCCGGTCTTTCTAGTCGTACGCTATCCGTGTGGAGCCCATAGTCAGCGTACCGCTGAGCTCGCTCCGACCAGTGCAGCTCATCCAGCCGCTTGTTATCAGTGAGAGTCTCGTGGGTGGCGGCGTAGCTAGCCCACGGCTGATTCACTAGACGAGCAATGTCGGCCATTACTCCGGAGGCGAGAGCCATCCAGCAGCGGAGATCTACGTGTCGCTCATCATCGGTCGGGTGAGACGCACGAGGATAATCGTCCAATCCTGACGTCAGCGACTTAGGGTTGATTTCATACACGCTACTCGAGTTCCTGCCGCGCCAACGATAGGTCGAGTTTACCGTACCAGCCTGAGTACCTTCGTACCACGCATACCAGAACCTAAGCCGTGGAAACAACTTCCTCAGGTACTCGAGGCCCGCTCTGTCCTTAGGATTTGACTTGACGTCCTCTGCAATCTTCTTGAGCGGAAGAAAGAACGTCGGAGGATTAGCGTTTTCGTTTCTCTGCAAAACAAACTCGTCGGGCACTCTAGCCCTTGCCTCAGCTCCCAATATCTGCTCACGAGGAATCCATCCCTCTAGATTGATAAGGTCAAACCAGTGGCCAATGATGTCCAACGTAAGTCGCTTGTCCCACTTACTGATCAGTATATTGTGAAATCCTTCGTCCCACAGAAATCCACGCGGGAAAAACGACCTGGAAGGAACAGCGGTGTATAAAGGTGCTGCCCAATAGGTGAGAGGTTCTCCGTTGGCCTGCGGTGAAGTCACCCACGACTGCCCGTAGAAATACCCAATCCCTCCAAGCATGTTACTGACCGCCGCTTTAGCAAAACTAATGTATTCTTCACTGTATTCCTTCTTCGACAGCGCAAAGACTTCATCGAAGTGCTTATCGAATGCTGCCACGTGCCTGGCCAGCTCCGTCTCGTACGATTTCCCCGCTAGTTTATCCTGCTCTTCCACCGAACCGCTCGACTTGTATCTGATCTCAACGTCAAACGGCGTCGTCATCGTTATCTGCGCGACGAGAAAGTTAGCGTCAGACTGCGGCACACCGCTCGGCATCTTCATTCCACTGGCAGCTAGGTACATCCCTTCCTCAAACGATACGCCGCTCTTCTTGCCAGTAATACTGCGCACTTGGAACGATCGTTGCACTATGTCATGCAGCTTGTCTAGACTGGGCGTGTAGGTTATAAGGTGATTGTGCAGAGCGGCTGAGCCACCGGAGTCGATGGTGAGCTCAAAGTTGCCGAGGTGAGGAGAGCGGCCTCTGATCATCTTGAGCCGATCTTTACCAGACAGGACGGCAGTGAGGGACTGGTCGGTGGCGCCACCTTCTGCGTCCAGTGCCATGTAGACAAACACCGATAGCCTGACGGGTGGGCGAGTCGGACTGACCTGAAGGACAGCGATATAACAAACACCATGACAACGTAGAGAATTACACATAAAGATAATAAAAATAATAGCGCGTAGATAACAACAGAGACAATGACACTTAAATAACAATAAAAATATAGATAGAGAGTGCATTATGACACATAATTGACGTCATTAAAAGTAACGAGACACAAACTGGAGATTGTGTCATAATTAAAATCCCACACAAAAATTGGACGATGCATAAATAATGGCCTAACTAGCCAACTTCATCTCGGGTCAAGTACAGCAACTGTCATCAAGTACATTGAAGCAGTAAAGCAGAAAGAATTTCCTCGCAATCAGAGCAGATTAATTTAAACGCCTTACAGGGGCTTTCGTCTGACTGTCAACAAGGGACAGTCCACCAGATTAAGAACCATTACTTTACTGATCAGAAACTTCTACTTCTACGCAATAAAATATCAACAGCGCTTACTTTCAACATTAATCAATAATATAAGCAATTTAACGCAAAGTTGTTAAAGCAAAAATCTATGCTGCAAGACAATGCAGGTTTAAAATGAGCAACGCTCCCACTGGTTCTACAAAGAAATTCTAGCATGTAGCACTGCATCCTTTATCACAGAATGTGCGAGATCATTTGAAATTCTAGCATGTAGAACAGCATCCTTTATCACAGAATGTGCGAGATCATTTGCCAAATATGAACATTGAAGAAATTGTCTATTTTTGGTTTGTGGTTACAAATACAAGATAGTGACAGATAACCAGACAAAAATAATTAACACCATATTAGTTAATTGACACGTTGGGGTCCATCGCGACACAGCAAATAACCGATATCATACATCCTATATAAGCCTATTCGAATGTCAATAGTATACTATAGTGAAATACTTCTATTTCAGTTTTAGAGTACATACTTGACATCAGCTGAATAATTTTCTAAGTATATATAATAAATGTCACTTAAACTTACCTCTTGAGTTACTCGCACCCTAGCCGTCCAATCACCACCGTGTTTCCCTTCGTTGGGACGTTTAACAAAGTCAGTGGTAATGTTATAGATGTCGATGACTTCATGTACACCAAAGTTTACGCCATCGTGTGCGAGCCAGCCGTAACGAGGCAAGCCGTCTGACTGGCTGCACCAGTGACGCAGAGAGGGCGGAGCATTAGGATTGGTCTGAAACTGATTCATCCACATCATGCCTGTGAGAGGTAAACAAAAGAATGAGATAAACACCTTAAGACAGGTTAGTAAACACCTGTGCAGGTCAAACATACACAATAAAAAACAAAGGAATGCGATAAACACCTTAAGACAGGTTAGATAAACACCTGTGCAGGTCAAGCAAACAAGATAAACAACGGTGACTGGTAAACAAAAGAATGAGATAAACACCTTACGACAGGTTACTAAACACCTGTGCAGGTAAAAAAAACAAGATAAACAACAAAGGCTGGTAAACAAAGGAATCAGATAAACACCTTAAGACAAGTTTGTAAACACCTGTGCAGGTCAAACAAAGACGATAAACATTTGACAGGTAAACCAATGAGCGATATGAACTGATTTTAGTATAAAGTGAAACTAATCATGTTGATCAATAAAACGCTCATACTTGGCTGGAGCCAGTGGCAATGTCGGTAAGATACTCGACCGTGGATCAGTATGTGCAGGGTTCAAATCCTGGGCTAACCCGTCACACTGACATCGCCTTCAAGTGAGGAAATTGACGTTAACCTTAGCTTTACCATTAGCTTTATCATAAAGCAATACGAGAGAGACTCCACTGACCTACTACAGGAGAGTGGGGGCTGCGAGTCTTCATGCCGAAGTAGACCCCGGGTCTGTAGCTGCCCCAGAATCTCTCGGGGTCGGCGCTGGCGAGGGTCGCGTTAGCCTCAATCATGCGCTGAAGTCTGACCGGCGTGCGCACGGTTTCGCGCTGTATCACCGTGTACAGGTAGTAACCGGCCACAGCCACCAGCACGACGATGACTGAGACGCCCGTTAGAGCAAGCATCAGCGTTTTAGATCCGGGTTCATTGCGTTTGCGGCGCTCGTTCAGTTTAAGACGAATCTGTCGACTGCTTTCTGCATGGTTGTCCGTCGAGGAAGACTCAGACGTTCTGCCATAAAAAAATAAATTAGAAATTAATAATATCAATAATAAATAATATAAATAATAGAATACATTAAATAAAATAATACACTAGAAGTTGTCCCTGATGTCTTCTTCTTATGAAGAACTTTACGTATCAATTTGTTTTTTTATTGTAGTCATAACATTAATAGTCAAAGCTGGTAAAGCTAATGTTAACGTCAGTTTCCTCACTCTAAAGCGATGTCAGTGACGGTCGAGCCCAGGATTTGAACCCCGCACATACTGATCCGCGGTCGAGTATCTTACCGACATCGCCACTGGCTCCAGCCAAGCAAATATCTACTAAACATTACTACACATTCACTAAGAGAAAACACATTGTTTCATAATAAATGTTTATTTAATCAAACTATCAAGACAGTTTGCTAAATAGTTTATATTACTACAACAGTCCCCTATGCTCCAGCTCTGCTGGTTTTAATATTTTAAACATTTTAAATCAATTACGAAAGATACAGAATGATATCATCTACTCTTCTCTACAAAAACCTAAAATATAAACAGAGAAATTATGCTGCATTTGGATAATGCTTAATACATCTATATGCAGGGTTCAAATCCTGGGCTAGCCCTTCATTGACATTGCTTTCGAGTGAGAAAACTGACATTAACCTTAACTTTACCAGCTTTTTCAGTTTAAACTGAGGTAAAATTTTCTGCACCGTACCTTCTCACTGATCCTCCACTATGACTGGATTTCTCCCGAGGAACTTTTTTCTTCACCATGTTTGCAACTAGAAAAAGAGCTTTACCCTTTAGTTGAGCACTATAAGACTCTAGCAAGAATCATAGAGCTATGTACACCCACTGTCTTTATACACCCGCTGTGTTCTTAAAACTACAAAAAATATAAGCATTAATACCAATTTTAAAATATTAAACATTTAAAACACTAATGTCCTATTTATTAATAATTTTTGCAACATTTGGTAAATTAATCAAATGGTTTTTTCACAAAAAAACTATGCAATTAATTCAATGGATCACATATGTTGTGCACAAAGTCTTTCCGTATATATATATGCCATATGCTTATTAGCCAAAGTCAATAATAACATCTCAATCACACAAAGTACAAGTAAACATGAAACAAACGGTTTAATTATTTTGCAAACATTTTCCTTCAAATTTTAATGCTGAGTAAAATATAGTATATGCTAGCTTGCTGGTATTAGTATAAAGCACAAAATGAACAACTACTACATTATCCTGCCGTTATAACATGAAGTGGTAAATTATATTGTATGTGTGCATTACTCATAGCTCATTACTCACGCTAGGTAGAGCAAATAAGTATCTAAGCGATCAAATATGCTTTTTCAAGCATGGGCCTATATAAATGCAATAATTAAGAGTTCCATTAACAACCCGATAGGATTAACCTAACAACAAAGCGCAACAGCTACAATTCATTGAAATTAATCTAACCTAGGCCACAACATAGCCTAGAGCCGCAAGCTGGAATTGTTCGTAAAAGGCGTGGTCAAGAGCACCTTGTTGTCATTACAACAACCATCAGTATGAGAACAGCTTAACAACGCAATCAACGTAACAACGCGTCACGGTAGCGATAAAGTCAGGCAAATGATCTTTAAATTGTTTTACAGCACAATACACGTTATATTAGGCAAAAACTTTGACAACATTTAACACTTACCGGCAGTAGAACGTATTGTCAAAACCCATTATATCTAGCTACCTTTTTTACCATAATAATAATTATTACACTTTTGCGGTTGCATTTGATTTCACAGATCTATAAAGTCTTTTGTGTATGCATGATACATTACTTATAGGAAGGGTATGATTGGGTAAGTAAGATTTAGAATCAGAATTTAAAAGAGAAAGTGCTGATATATAATGTCTAGTTTTGGTCTTTGATTTTGTTTATCATCCAAACCGCGATAACACTTCGAAGAAAACAATATAAAAATTATTCCAAGAGCAACAAAAGTAAGGTAAACACTCATTATAGTGAAATGATCAACTATGTTGATATCTATCACTTTTAAAACCACATGTTTAATCCGCTAGGCAATTTAGACCATTTTCCGTGTAACCAGTCCAGTGAATGTCCGAGATTTTACTCTCAGATCAGCGCCACTGGGATTCGAACTCGCGAGGTTTCAATTCACCTCAGGATCTGTCATTTAAAATTTCATGACGTTACCCCTACGCTATTGTGACATTCGGATGTAATTCTGTAGAATAGCATATCGCTGTCTACGCTTCATATCAAATAATTGAAGACTAATAAAATTAAAATAAAATTAATGCAATACCAAAAATTAATCAAAAGATACAAAATCTACGAAATGTTGCTATTTATCATGACTCAAGAAATCCATTCCAAGATTGAAGATTGCAGGAATACCTTACATTCATATTTTAGTTGCTTTTATATTTTTATTGGCTCAATAATATAGTTTCGTACAATCAAGGCTGAAACTAAAATATGAAGTACGTATTGTTAATGTTAATCACACTCTAAATTGTGGCTAGTGAATTTGTCAGCATGAAAATGTTGCGAACTTCGCTTATGTTGATTCGAACTCGAATCTTTGCGGCCTTTCTAGGTCTGACTGCGCGACGCTGTTTTGTAGGCCGTTAGGCCTGAGGTGCATATATATATATATATATATAGAGGTGTCGCTTGGCGGTTAAAAAGGACTCTCTCTCGGGTCGTTGCCAAGTCAACATAGTCTTCTCTTACCAGTCTCTGTTGTACGTGAGCGCGTATGTTAAGTATCTTTAATAAACCTAAACACTACAAATTAAAACACGTGTTGGCGTCTCTATTATACTGTTAAATAAAGTACTGTAATTAGGCTGATAGTAATCTAACAAGTAATCTACATATCGTTCAACTGGTGTCCCTCAGAGCATCCGGCCACCGTCGTCTGAGAAGTCTGCTACGTGCAAGTCACTAAATTTATACAATTCCCTTACTTATACATCAAATCTAATCCATAAAGGCTATGGACCTGCCAGTTATAGACAGTACGCCTGACGTCGGGGCGTATGAGGTTTACCCCTCGGTCAATGAACAGTCCAAAACCAATGACGGTACTTGTTTAGGCAAACAAAGGCACATAGAAATAATAGAGTCAGAACCTCTCTTATTGGGGGTTAACCCCCCCGCCAGAGAATCACCAGGCGATGCTAGCGACATTAGCCAAGGCGAATTAGCAGTCCAATGCACTCGAACAATAATTCCACGTAACGTAGTAATATGCGACGGTAGGCAAGAGATTAGGGTTCCGACGAGGTCGAGCGGCCTCGATCGCGCAGAGTCCGTCCCGAGAGAACCTCTCGACGGGCTATTGCTAACCGACAATTGCCTACCGCCAACCGCCTAGCGACAACCGACAGCCGCCGGGCTGTTGATGATGGGCGCTCGGCCGTTACGGCGAGTACCGCCAGCGGCCTCCTCGAGATGTCGGCGCTCCCCAACTGTTACCAGAGGGAAGCACTACCCTCCCCCAGATCAGCGGCGGCCTCCGTTGCTTGTCAACGGCCGGCAGCATATGATAAAAGCAACAAAAAAAAAGCTTATAGAAACATTGCAAATTTCATCGTCTTAAATAATGCTAGTAAAAAAAACAAATGTATAGTGAAATGATCAACTATGTTGATATCTATCACTTTTAATACCAGATGTTTAAACCGTTAGGCAATTTGGACCATTTTCCGTACAACCAGTCCAGAGAATGTCCGAGATTTTACTCTCAGATCTGTGCGGCTGGGTTTCGAACACACAAAGATTCAATTCACCTCAAGATCGGTCATTTAAAACTTCATGACGTTACCCCTACACTATTGAGACATTCTAGTAAACTTTCATTATAGCGAAATGATCAACAAACTATGTTGATATCTATCACTTTTAATACCACATGTTTAAACCGTTAGGCAATTTATTTCATTTTCCGCATAACCAGACCACTAAATGTCCAATATTTTATACTCAGCATTTATATTATAACATATATTCTTAGCATTTTAATATTCTTACAATAGTACAGTCATTAAAGCAGATACTCTTAGTCTAAACTTAGACTGTCTAGCTATAGGCACCATGTACTGATAATAACAACATAAAATGTTCTATCCTTTAATAACATAATTTAAGAATTAATTATAGCCAAAATAATCTCTCTCAAATCTATAATTAACTTCAATATCTAGCTCCGCCTTACATTAAGAACTACTAACTATTGCTATAAAATTTGCTCCACTTATTACTTCCTACCCCCAATATTCCTATTTCCACCCCCCTTGCTCCACTTATTTCTTCCTACCCCCACCACTCCTTTTCCCACCCCCATAACTCAGCCTGCGGGCATCACGCTGCCTGACCTTGACCCCGTGAGCGCTGATATGCCTGCCATCTACAGGTCCAACATCCTCAGGGTTCTTCTTCAGTCTGCGAGTAAAAAAACCGTATAACACAATACACTTGTGATAGTATAAATAATATATACAATAAAATGCCATAAAAAGGTAAAACGTTTTAAAAACTTTTTATTATAATATTTCATATATATATATATATATATATATATATATATATATATATATATATATATATATATAAATAATATATATATACAGTATATATATATATATATATACATGTATATATATATATATATATATAATATATATATATCTGCCATCTACAGGTCCAACATCCTCAGGGTTCTTCTTCTAGAAAAACTTCAAAAGAAGGTCTATTCGTATCCCGACCCTAGTTCAACTGGGATTTAAGGGAAGATGATATCAAAATGTAGATGTTCCATCATGTCACTGGTGGGTCAATTCTTCAAACAACCCGGACACAACACGGGAAGAATAATCTTCTAATCTCAAAATATAGAACTAAATATATTAGCTACGAGAAATTTCAATTAGTTTCTCGGTTGTATTGACAGTTAAGGAGATAAACTTATAGAACCTGCGACAAGTGATACCAGTACACAAAAAACGCCGCCAGCAGTATTACTCTAGGAATTGGCGATTGGTGATTGCGAGAAGTAAAAGACTTACTTTTTCTGATATGAGTAAAAACTCTGAAGCGCTTGAATCCTTCCTTCATCCTATTAAAATGCAAACAGTATATTCTTATTGATACTAATTTCTAAACAAAACAACTGCACATATTGACATATTTTACAAAATTGAGAGAAACTACTGTAGAAGCATCACAGCACTCTATTCATCCCTAATATATAATAAATCGAGGAAAGTGCAAGTCAGAGAAGAGTGGAGGCGTTATATACCTTGGACCTGCCAGTAGGCAGTGCACTAGGAGAGAGAGATATAGTAAATCGCTATCGAATAAATATTACAGACTTAAATGCACTTTTAAGTCTGTAATATTTATTACATATAATATTAATTTTATTAATTTTATTATTTAAGTTGCGGTTTTGTTCAAGGAATTGTAACATTTGCATGTAGATGTTTACTGTAGAGGAGTGCACAAGAATTTCAGAACAAAAATGATGTCGTCTTGAATCACTACACATATTTGCTAACGTGTCTAAACAATTACATAGAGGACAGGGAGAATGAAACATTAAAAACTGCAAATAAAGAGATGCAATTTTGCCACTTGCTCTGTTCATTATGGAAACTGATATTTATTTGAAAAATAACAGAATTAAAATATTAATAAACTATAAGAGCAGCCGTCGCACCATGAACAGTCGACTAGACTTGAGTTCTTCCAGTCTCTTCTTTTTTTTTTTTTTTTCCTCGATCAGCTCCTTGTAGTTGACACACTTCTTCTTGGGCGCCTGCGATAATATGAGACGTTTCAATTACACTGGTTACCAATGCCTCAAACGACAAATAAAATCAAATGCTTAAGCTTTTGAAAATAAATTTAAATATAAGTAAATCAATTCGAGAATAAGGAAATTAATTGTTTAAGTAAATCAATTATTTTGTACCTTGGCACCAAGTTTAACAAGTAGCTCCAGCATAGCGGCATCCTTGTCGTTGCCCTCCAAGCCCTTCACTCCAAACCTATGGACCTCCTGTCTAGCCGTCCTCAGATCTATTGTAGCCGCTGCAGAGCCGCCCGTCTTAACAACCTTCTGCTTATCGGCTTTGTCATTATCAGCCGCTTTCTTCTTCTGGAAATGTTAATTATTCAGGCATTTAGTTTATGCAACCGGGAACATGAAGACACCTTGATATTAATAAAATTAGAATTATAAATTGAATTGTAATTTCTAAAATTTTAAATATATATCCATTTAATAATATATATCATTATCATCATCCTCATCCTTTCTTGAATCCCAGCTTAACAAGGGTCGGGATATGAATAGACTGTCTCAAATCCTCTCGGTCCTACACCACACCACCCTCCAATCCCCTATTTGAGACTTTTCCATTCGTTGAAATTTTTGTAGCAAATATACAATACAATTAATTATATATATATATATATATATATATATATATATATATATATATATATACATACTGGTAGTTAATTGTACTATCACCATGTAGTGGTATAACTGATTCTTCTAGTGACACACCAGATCTGCAAATTCCAACTTTGAATCAACGTTTTATAGTTTGAATCTTTCAAACAGTATCTCTATTTTTCTCTGTAAGAGAAAAGCAAATAAATTTTAGATCAATTGGAAATTAATTGTCCACCGTTAGTGTTTGAACATTTACATTGTTATATCTATAATAATATACATTTAAAAACACACACTAACAAACAACTTCAAATATTTAGCCAGTCTTCTATTAGTAGTTGAAGTACTAAAAAATTACAATAAGACAAAAAAAATTAAAATGTCCATACATGTTTTAATGCGGGGTCCTGGAAAACAATAATTTCAGGTGGCGGTCGAATCTTCTTAGCAGCTTCTGTAGTACTCTTAGAATGAGATGTATTTTTCTGAGGCTCTGGTGCATCGGGCTTCCTTTGTGTCAATTCTTTGACCTCAGCTTCAGATAAACCGATACCCTGATGAAAAATAGATTTTCTGTTGGAATTTATTTGCGTGCCTTCTTCATCACTATAGTCACTATCATCACCCCAGAAATCATCAGAATTAAATTTAACACTAGCATTAAAATTCTCAGCAGAATCAGCTAATCGCATCCTCTTTGAAATTTTTGGCACACTCGTGTCAACCCCTTTGCCATGTTTCCGTTTTCCCATGTTGCTTGCGATATCAACAATTTTACATTAAAGTTGGGATTAAAACTAGTCAGCAAAAACCAGGGTAAAATTGCCTAATAACTATTACAGTCACTGATCAGTATCTTACGAAGTTACACTTTTCATTAATCCTTATTGTGCACAGACAAATCCAGACTATTATTCAGAATCAAAATACTAAAAAATACACTCATGTATTTGAGCGACATTAGAGTGTCAACAATAGGACCTATAATATATATCGCTTAAGATCGCATATTCCTATTTTCAATAAACATAAATTTGTTTTTAATATAGTTTAGTACAGTCTATATTGTTTGCATCTCGGTTAATGATTCATTTCACTCGACCATGAACTTTGTTATAATACGTATTTCTATTATCTCATATTACAATACATGAGGATAAATTAATAAAGAACCAGTTTTGCAAAATTTATTAAATTTGTTGACACTTTATTCTAGCCAGCTGTTGCTGCAAAAAAAAAGAATTTCAGAAAACAATTTAATAAGCTTCCAGGTATGTGCTGCTATCAAGTGTATATTTTTCAGCTAGTAGAAGGTTACAGAAATGATTTGTGACAAATAGTAATAATAGGAGTAGTAAAATCAATTTAGTAGTACTTATTAAGGGTTGCGCAATATCCAATTAAATTCACAGCTTATGTGGTTTATTTTCTTTAGGCCTATTATGTTGACAGTGGTTGTGCTGAATCTGGAAAGGCTGACCTGTGATCAATAGGTCAGAGTTCAAGTCTTCATCGCCGCAACTTTGTGTTTCTATTTGTATTTTATATATTCCGGTTTATTCTAGTAATTAAAATTCTAAATTCCACAGTTCATTGCAAACAGATGCAAGTCAAACCTGTTTGATTGACTGTCGTTTAGTTTTTATTCAGTTCTACTGCGTACTTCTTGCGAGTTGCAATCAGTAAATTGATAAAGTTTTGCAGCAGTAGTTGCAATATCATTGGGGATAAAAAATTCTTAATTTTCTGTGTGAATTAATATGACCAGATTGGATATGTTTTCCTCGTAGTTAAATTTCTATGTTCATTTATATAGATTGATTCTTTTATAGAGATTGAATTATATTTGCAAGAAAACAATTTTCTGTGGCATTTAAAAAACCTAGAGCAGAGCATAGTTTAACAGCAGTTGCATCTCTGGAAAGATTATTAGCAACATGAGCCCTCAAGCCTGCTGGAGTTAACTCCATGCATACAGATCCACAGTCTGAAACCTTGTTAATGATAATTGATAACTATTTATGATAACTATCATCGATAATTAATTTACTTTTGATATTAGCAGGTTGTGAACTATGTCTCGTTTAGCCAAAGCTTCAAGACTATGGAATCAGGCTTTGTCTTTAAGCCGACCCATACATTCCGCCGGCTGTCTTACATCGAAAGCTGAAGCTGGGGTACCTTATAAGTAAGATATATATTTCTATGAACAACAACAACAGATATTTATTTCTATCGACAACAGCAACAGATATTTATTTCTATCAACAACTAGCTATTTGTCCTTGCTTGAATGCTATTGAAGAAGTCGAAGCAAGTGATAGATATTCACTGGGATTTGACCTGTTATCCTGTATAGCTAAGTTTACTGTCTAATCTTTAAACTTTATGTGTTTGAAAGCTATGTTTTCTTGACGCACACGGTTTATTCAATGACTACTATGCCTAGTAGTAGTTGATATGTTTATTCAAAAAGTCATCAAACATCGACAGATAATTGTGAATGCAGATGAAGAAACAGTTCAAAGTGTGAATCAGCATATGTAGCAACAACAGAAAATAAATTTACTTACTACGGCCATCAGAGAGGGCACTAAGGCACCCTATTAAGCTGACCGCCGATCAGTGACGTAAGATGTTAATAGCTGGACTGGTACACAGGATACCCAGTCAGCTTTTCTCGTAAGCTTAATGGTGTGGTACTCATGTATCCATTCTGAAATCTGTCTGTTGTAGGAACTCTTCTGTAGACCATTAGGTGTATACAGGGTGAGTAAAAAAAAGATAACACCTGCAAAAAGTTTGAATATCTCAGGCTATTGTTAGTATTTATAAATTAAACTTTTACCAATTAATAAGGGACTCATTTCTGGTGGGGTGGCCAATTTTCATCCATTTTGGTGCATAGATTGTCCAGTTATGCAAGTTTCAGCAGAGCAACCCCCCATTTTTACCTTAAAATGGCGTTTGCTACAACGGTAAGGGCAGATTGCACTTCATTGACGGGAAGGTAAGGTTGAACTCTCAGTATTACGTCAGTACTTCGCTTCCAGAGCTGTTTGATGATTGCCATGCTCTTCTACCAAATGGTTTCATCTTTCGGCAGGATGGTGCTCCGGCTGATGCATCTCATCATGCACAGGAAAGGATCAGCGAGAGTAACCCGGATTACATCAAGAAGAATGAATGGCCTCCAAACTCACCCGATCATAATCCTCTGGATTACCATATCTGGGGAATCATGCTGCATCTCTATCTGAAACACCAGCCGAAGCCTAAAAACAAGACAGAACTGCAGGAGGTGCTTTACGCCATTTTTAGGTAAAAATAGGGGGGTTGCTCTGCTGGAACTTGCATAACTGGCCTGTCTATGTACCAAAATGGATGAAAATTGGCCACCCCATCAAAAATTAGTCCTTTAGTAATTGGGAAAAGTTTTATTGTAAAATATTAACGATAGCCTGAGATATTCAAACTGTTTGCAGGTGTTATCTTTTTTTTTTACTCACCCTGTATGTCTATAGTCTGTTGTACATTTACTTGTCCTATGAATGCCCAATATTTTACTCTCTGATATGTTTGTCAAATTTGATTTGAATTTCGCAACTGATTCTGCGCCAATTCAGTTAGCCTCAGAATCGGGTCATCTAATATGTAACATTCTGAGCTATGTGGGCATTCTATGTGTTAAATGGTTGTTTTACATCCTCTCTATATGCTAAGCTATGCAGACATTCTGTGAGTTTAATGGTTGTTTTAGATACACTCTATATGCTAAGCTATGCAGACATTCTGTGGGTTTAATGGTTGTTTTAGATACACTCTATATGCTAAGCTATGCAGACATTCTGTGAGTTTAATGGTTGTTTTAGATACACTCTATATGCTAAGCTATGCAGACATTCTGTGAGTTTAATGGTTGTTTTAGATACACTCTATATGCTAAGCTATGCGGACATTCAGTGTGTTAATGGTTGTTTTAGAGCTTACAAGGCAGATGACGCCACTAGCAGCAAGTCGTTGCCGCAGCAAGCAGACGTGGTGATCATAGGAGGAGGTGTGATAGGCTGCTCCACGCTCTATCACTTGACCAAGCTTGGCGTTACCAATGTGCTTCTCATAGAGCGGAGTCAGCTGACGTCTGGTACAACCTGGCACACTGCTGGTATGTGCTCTAATACACTGTGTTTTTTTATAACTGACAGCCTGCTTTACTTTTACACTACAGTCGTAAGGAGTTGAGCGATTTTCTTGCAATTGACAGTACTTAAACATCTGCCAATTCTACCAAACATAGCGACATTTCGTTTTAATATCTTTAATTACGTGAAAGTTATGGTTTTGCGAATATGAGTGGAGTCAGACAAGAAATTTCCAGTATAGGGTTATGGGTGTGTTACATGCAGCGTAAAACTTTCTCTATAAAAATAATAGTGAACACGTAACATGAAACTTCTGCTAATGCTGTTTTGAAGAGCAGTCATTTCTTTTCAAAGTGACGCAGAATACTCGCTGATATGTTCTTAATTGACAAAGTTATTCAACTTTTAATGCATGCATTGCATGAAGACAACGAACGTGTGATTTTAACTGTGGCACTAGAGGCCGCTGCTGCAGTAGCTGCGCTCTCAACGTCTCACGACAGCTGAGCTCTCGCCTAGCACACGTCGGCCTAATGACCTAATGCATGCATCAAGTAATTATTAATATTGGAATTCCAATATTTTAAATCAAATTCTTTTTGATTTGATGCAACGATGCTACATATCTGTATGTTCTCTCTCTCTCTTCCGTGCACTGCCATGTGACAGGTTCCAGGTACATATTCATACTCAAGTCTGCTTTCTCGCTCCATAAGAGCTCTCCCTAGATACAAGGTAATCTCTTCACCAAGTCTATGCCTTATCTGTACCCTATGCAGCCTATAGCTTGGGAAAAGTATTGCATCTGAGGTGGTTTCTCATTGCCTTTATCAGTTAGACGGATTAATTACTATTTAATCCTGGGGGAAAATATTTCATGGTGAAGTGGGTGCCATCTATATGTTAATATAGCTAAATAAAATATTGGAACTCTATATCTTCAATACAAACTTTCACATTCCTGCAAACAATAGTTTGTAGAGTGCTCTATATTGTCACGGATGTTGCGTAGGCCTGGTGTGGAGCCTGAGACCTAACGACCTGGATGTAGAGCTGCTGAGAACAAGCAGGTCGCTGATGCAGAGTTTGGAGGCGGAGACTGGAATCAACACGGGGTGGATCAACAATGGCGGGCTGTTCATTGCTTCGACGAAAGAGCGTCTCACGGAATACAAGAGACTGCTGACTGTGAGCGACATAGAATTCCTATTGATAACATTTCAAACCTTTAAAAAAGCTGCTAAAGCTAAGGTTAAAGTCAGTTTCCCCACTCGAAAGCGATGTCAGTGATGGGCAAGCCCAGGATTTGAACCCCGCACATACTGATCCATGGTCGAGGGTCTTATCGACGTCGCCACTGGCTCCAGCCACATTTATTACATTTAGCATCGGTATTAGCCAAACTAATAGAATATAGGTATAAAAATAATAATAATAATAAAAATAATAAAAATGTAAAGCTAAGGGTAGCGCCTGTTTCTGTATCAATAGGGATACAATTAGAGATGGATAGTATTGATTAAATATGTGTCAATCATTTTATTGACACCCTTTTATTAACTATTAATAATTAATTTAAAAAAGTTTGTTTCACAATTATAGGATTTTTTAAAATACTTCTTTTAATGCAAAAATGTTAATTCTTTAATATTCTAAATCACCTAGTCCTACCTTCTGCTGAGAAGAATAATTGAACATGAATAACAAGAACAAGAGCAAATCATTATTTAGTATTACGTAGAATTTCAGTTAATAATAATTAATTAATTAAAAATTAATAACATTCCCATTGTAATTCTGATCAAACTAAAGACTCAAAATTGACAGCGTAGAATAGTTTAGGTATACTTACATGTGCAAGACTTGTAAATTTGAACATTTTTAATTTCTCACTGCACATGTAACGTATCGTGTTTTCTTAATGTTATACAGCTCGGCAAGGCTTTTGGTATAGAATCTTTTGTGCTTGGACCCGAAGAGACAAAGAAGCTCTACCCACTCATGAATGTCAAGGACATCAGTGGCACTCTCTACTCGCCCGCTGATGGCACAATTGATCCTGCAGGCTATTGCTCAGCACTAACACGTGGTGCCACTCAGCTAGGTGCCAAGGTTTGTATTCACCTGATTATGTGGTGCCACTTAGCTAGGTGCCAAGGTTTGTATTCACATGATGATGTGGTGCCACTCAGCTTGGTGCCAAGGTTTGTACTGATCTGCTGAAGGCACGATTGAATCTTAGCTCCTGCAATTGAAACAATAATAAGTCTATCATAAGATTTAAGGATTGAGTCTGTGGAGCCTAATTTCTGAATCAATCAAGTATGTGTGAGCATCATACAGTTGATCCAGAAGATTAAGTCTTTATATGTATTGTTGTATGTTAGTTTATGTATGTACGCTGTGGCTGCTGTGTTTGTATGTTTGACACTATATGTGTGTATGTGTGTGTGACACCGTGTGTGTGTGTGTATGTGTGTGTAGGTAATGTTATATATGTGCATGTTTGTGCTGTGCAATGAGTAATGAACAGGCAGTGGTTAAATCCTTGAATGAGAGTCAACTTTTCTAGAAGACTAAGTCATCACGGAGTCACTTAGAGCAATACAACTGACGTTCAACTGATATTGAATAATCGATATTTGAATGTCTCAATAGTGTCCCTCGTGCGTTCGAATCCAAGCTGATCTGAGAGTAAAATCTCAGACATTCACTGGACTGGCTATACGGAAAATGGTCTAAATTGCATAACGGTTTAAGCATGTGGTATTACAGGTGATAGATATCAACATAGTTGATCATTTCACTATAATGCCTGTTTTTTTTATATCCCCTGTGCAGGTCGTTCAGCAGACTCCGGTAACTGGTATAGAGACGTACGTCGATGACTTCGGCACTCGAAGAGTCAAAGCTGTCAATACCTCTAAGGGTTCTGTTCAGACTAAAGCTGTCGTCAACTGTGCTGGTATTTCTGTAATTACTAATAGTAATGAATTTGAATGGCTGGAGCCAGTGGCGAAGTCGGTAAGATACTCGACCGCGGATCAGTAGTTGCGGGTTCAAATCCTGGGCTCGCCCGTCACTGACATCGCTTTCGAGCGAGGAAACTGACGTTAACCTTAGCTTTTTTTAGCTTTTTAATAAGAATAGATAATCATAATTAATAAAATATTAAGCATCCTATGAATTAATAATAATTAATAAGACTAATTTAAGTTAATGAACGATTCATGACCTGATTTCATGACATCTGCTACTTCTGATATACTGACTGTATAGATATGTACAGTTAGTAGGTGGTTCATTAAACTGAATGATGTGTTAAGAACTTAGGTACTTGCTGTGTTTTGTTCTTTAGTGGTAATTGAGTAATTGATGGATTGATTTACTGACTGATTGATTGACTGGTTGATTGACTGACTAGCTGATTGATTGACTGATTAATTGACTGATTGATTGACTGACTTATTAAAATTGACTGACTGATTGACTGACTGATTGACAGACTGACTGATTGACTGACTGATTGAATGATTAATTGATTGATTGACTGATTAATTGACTGACTGACTGATTGATTGATTGATTGACAGGAGCGTGGGCACCACACCTAGGTGCCATGGTGGGGGTGTCGGTGCCTCTGCTAGCCATGAAGCATGCCTATGTTGTAACTGAGAGGATTGAAGGCATTCAGAACATGCCTAACGTCAGAGACCACGACGCCTCTGTCTATCTCAAGTTACAGGGGGACGCCCTGTCCATGGGAGGCTATGAACCCAATCCCATCTTCCTCAAAAAGGTAACCTGCCTCTGATTGGTTGTCTTCTGATTAATTGCCTGTGATTGGTTGTTTTCTGATTGGTTGCCTCTGATTGGTTGTTTTCTGATTGGTTTCATCTGATTGGTTGCATGTGATTGGTTGTTTTCTGATTGGTCGCATGTGATTGGTTGTTTTCTGATTGGTTGCCTCTGATTGATTGTTTTCTGATTTGTTGTCTCTGATAGGTTGTTTTTACACATTATGTTGGAATTGCGCAGTGAATAATAATGATGCTTAAGATTAACCAATCTGGGAAGTGTCACGGTAGTCATCTCTTGATATAGAAGCTATGCGGCCTAGTGAAACGTTAGTAGAAAAATTCTAAGGTGCCTTACTATACTACTAATACAATATTATTACATCATCATTATTCTTGTAAGCATTACCTTACTATCAAATTTCAGTAAATACATTTCTAATTTTATTGAAATACTTTGATAAAGGATATTGCTGAAAAATAAAATAAAAAATAGTAATAAAGGTTTATCGTCTGTTTCCTCATACATGGATGATGTCAGGGACGTCACTCCATCACATGCCACTTCAAATCGATTCACCCGAAACGATCTGAAAAAACATGTGCTGAAGAGAAAGAAAAGATTCTAAACGATGCCGGTCCGGTGATAAAAACAGCCAGGCAAGATGAAAAAGTAAAATTTAAAAAAACAATGAAGAAATCTGATTCTTTATGCATTAATTTCTTTAATTAAATGTTATGAATAGGCATATATATATATAGAAAGGAATATATAGGAAAGTAGTGGGTATATATAAAGGCTGAGTTCAACAGACTGCATTGTGTTAAAAATTGTGAACTAAAACTGTTTACAACACATCTTCAGTAAATTAAATAATTCATTAGAGAGAGAGAGAGGATGAGACAGACGGATGTGTCGTTGCAGGTGGACAATGATTTCTCATTTGGGCTGAATGATCTGGACTCAAGAGAGAGAGAGAGAGGATTAGACAGATGGATGGGTCGTTGCAGGTGTACAATGATTTCTCTTTTGGACTATATGATCTGGACCGAGAGTGAGAGAGAGAGAGGAAGAGAGAAAGATAGAGAGAGAGAGGAGAGAGAGAGAGGATAAGACAGACGGATGTGTCGTTGCAGGTGGACAATGACTTCTCGTTTGGACTGTATGATCTGGACTGAGAGAGAGAGAAAGAGAGAGAGAGAGAGAGAGAGAGGATTAGACAGACGGATGTGTCTTTGCAGGTAGACAATGACTTCTCGTTTGGACTATATGATCTGGACTGGGACGTGTTTGGGTTCACTATTGGAGGAGCAGTGAACAGAGTGCCAGCCATTGAGACCTCGGGCATCAAGTCCACTGTCTGTGGCCCTGGTCTGTTGATTGATTGATAGCTGAATTGATCAGTAATTAGTTTAATTATATAATTGATTGATAGTTATTTGCCTATTTAGTCAAATAACTATGCTTTTGAGAGAAGTAATTTAGTAATTTTATTAGATGTATTTGTACTTAGTTTTTTGTTTTGATTGTGCAGTAGAGCATTACTTAGTGTTTCTTCATTGCGTTGGTACTAGTTTCATTGCATTGGCTCTAATTAAAAGATTGTGGATTTAGAAAAAAAAAATTACGCGATTATCTCATGTTCGTTAGTGGTAAAAGGTCTGTTGGATTAATTCAGATACTTATTTCATATATGTAGCACTGTGTGCTATTTATTTATTTAATTTACGTGTTAAAATTGACGTTGACTGAATCAATTGATTGATTAAGCGTAACTCATTTATTCTCGGTAGAATCGTTCACGGCTGATCACAAGCCACTGATGGGAGAGGCACCGGAATTGAGAGGATTTTTTCTTGGCTGTGGCTTCAACAGTAGCGGGATGATGTTGAGTATGTAGAAAGTATAATTTTAAATTGGTATAGCTAAATATTAAATCCTTAGCTATATTAATTAATTCCTAAGTAACAGTAATGATAATTATAATATGGCTATCATTAAATTAATATGGTCTTACTAGTATAATAAAATTATTGTTATTTTTTGTTATTTTTGTATGCTATATCTTGTATTTATTGCTATACATTTTAAAATTGTTTTATTTCATTGCCGTTATATTGCTACATTGTCACTATATTGTCGAATAATAATAATAATTATTATTACTATTGCTATTATTATTATTATAACTATATAGTATATTTCGTTTTGCATAATGTTCTGTGAAGTTATTATAGTTGTATATGATCTACTAATTCATTTTAATTAGCTTAGTCATATTTAATCAATAATGATAATATAAATAATATCGTAATAGTTATTACTATAGTGAAAAGAATTGTGATATGTTGTTATTAAGGTATAAAACAAGTAAAAAGAAACTGAATGGAATTTTTAAAGTGAAAACTAAATGTTTGTTTGGTAGAAAGTTGCATTCTTTGTTCAACGTTCCATCTTTCTACATTTTTTTAATTCATTAGCTTTTGTTTTTACACTCTGTTGCATAGATACACGGTTCAAATACTCAACAGGTCATGCTTATTTAACTAACAAGTGCTCTCTCTTAGTGCACTGCCTACTGGCAGTTCCATGGTATATTACGTCTCCACTATTCTCTGTCTTTCGCTATCCTCTTCATATCCACATATGAGTGAATCTTTAAAGCATCTAACATTCCTAATCTAGGCCTGCCTCTATTTCCTTCAATACTGCCATCTATTACCGCTTTAAGTAGACTTTCCCCCCTTAGAATGTGTCCTATCCAACCCTTCGTCCTATATCTCATACATTTATCAACTGTCTATCTGTGCCAACTGCCTCCAGAACTTCCTCATTTGTAACCTTTTGAGGCCAGATATTCCTTTCCATTCTTCTCCATATCCACTTTTCCTATGCCTCTAGTTTCCTAATATCTTCCTTCCTTAAGGTCCCTGTTTCACATCCATTTAAAAGACACACTATTACTGGAAATATGTACCTTGCACCTCCAGAACTTCAAACAAGTTTATAAGTCTTTTGCTGTGTGTACGCAGGTGGGGGTTGTGGTAAGGAGCTTGCTAAATGGGTCGTCAAAGGCAGACCTGATCTAGATATGTATGGGTACGACATCAGGTTAGCCTCTGAATAGTGTCTGACTCCATACACGATAAGCCAATCAATCAATCAGTAATAGTTTAGCGTCCGGTTCCTCGCTATAAGGGGAGACAGCTTGTAGCGGATTGATGCAGTGATTCAACTTTATATTAATTGATTAATTAATTAAATTAGTTTATTGTAATTGATTGATTACCAACGTCATACTAACTTCAGAAAGGGCATTCAGTTGGTGAGCGCCTAGGCTCCAGTAATTTCCACAGAACTTAAACGAATAGATAAACTTTAAAAAAATGGCGAAAATCTATTTGTATCCCGACCCTGGCTAAACTGGGATTTAAGGGATGATGATGATGATTGTAATTGATTGATTGACGAGCAGAAGTTTTATTGTAATTGATTGATTAACGAGCAGAAGATTTACGACGAAGCTGACAGGGAACGAGAGATGGTTGGTAGAGAGGAGTCACGAGTCATACGCTAAGAACTACTCCATTGTCTTTCCCTATGATGAGCCGCTAGCCGGTCGCAACATGAGAACAGATGCCCTTCATGAGGTCAGCCACGCCTTATTGTTTAGTCGCCGCCTCTTTTGATCTGTCTCCGCCTATTTTTATCAGTCTCTGCCTATTTTGATCAGTCTCCCCCTCTTTTAATTAGTCTCTGCCTCTTTTGATCATTCTCCACCTCTTTTTATCTGTTTCTGCCTATTTTGATCTGTCTCCGCCTATTTCGATCTGTCTCCGCCTATTTCGATCTGTCTCCACCTCTTTTGATCAGTCTCCGCCTATTTTGATCAGTCTCCGCCTCTTTGGATCAGTCTCTGACTCTTTTGATTTGTCTCCGCCTATTTTGATCTGTCTCCACCTCTTTTGATCTGTCTCCACCTCTTTTGATCTTTTTCTGTGTGTTTTGATCTTTTTCTGTGTGTTTTGAGCAGTTTCTGTGTGTTTTGAGCAGTTTCTGTGTGTTTTGATCAGTTTCTGTGTGTTTTTATCAGTTTCTGTGTGTTTTTATCAGTTTCTGTGTGTTTTTATCAGTTTCTGTGTGTTTTTATCAGTTTCTGTGCGTTTTTATCAGTTTCTGTGCGTTTTTATCAGTTTCTGTGCGTTTTTATCAGTTTCTGTGTGTTTTTATCAGTTTCTACGTGTTTTGATGATAATTACTGTGTTGTGCTGCAGGTGATGAAGGAGGCGGGATGTGTGTTTCAGGAGAGACACGGCTGGGAGAGACCAGGCTGGTTCTGTATCAATCAACCTGCTCCTGTTAGTTATAAAATCATATCTGAGTCATAATCCACTCATAGTGGTCAAGTACTCTTTGTGGTTTAATAAAGACAAGAGTTGTGATATTGCATGACTGTCTCAGTGATGCTCTGATGAGAATAATGGACGTTCTTTCTACACCAGCTCTCGTGCTATTTCATTAGACCTTTTACGTTTCATTACGTTTGTTTTTGTTATAATTGTTTGTCGATCTACTTACATGCACGTTATAGTTTTGCCATAGGAACTGTCCATTTATTTATCTTACTAGATTTGTCTATGTTATCTATTAATATATATTATTTAATATATATAATATTATATAATATAATATATAATATTATATAATTTAATATATATAATATTATTTTTATATTATTTATTATTAATATATATTATTTATTGCGATTTCATATAATGTCTTAATTTTCAGAATAAATAAGTTATGAACTCAACACTAAACGTCTGGCTTGAATCTTCTGCCTGCGTTTATTTAGAGATCTTCTGCTACTCTTGTATCAGTTCTTCCTAGGCTTGGTGCAGTAATTTTAATAAATTTCTGATAGTTACAGTTTTATATGCAGTTTATAGTTAATCTGTATCTATCATATATTTATATTAGATATTCTCAACTATGTATAATTTCCTATTCTACAGCACCTGAATGTACTCAATGTTGTCATGGACGACAGTAGCACTCTAATTCTGTTGTTGTTGTTCTACAGCCCCTGGATGTACTCAATGTTGTCATGGACGACAGTAGCACTCTAATTCTGTTGTTGTTGTTGTTCTACAGCCCCTGGATTATGACTACTACGGTAGCTATGACCACACAGCCCACACTGAGAACAATTACTACGATAGACTTAAAATGGACTACACGTTCGACTTTCCCAAACACCACGATGTCGTAAGTAGTCGTTAGATTTCCTCGTATGATGGCGCTGCTGTGACCACCGCAGTATAATAATAATAATAATATTAATTATAATTGTTATTATTTAATTATATTTTATTTTTTATAAATATTATTATTATTATTATTATAAATACACCTCACTTTAAATACTGGAATAATTTAGCCAATGTTATTATTTATTAGTATTTTTTATAAATTATTTTTTATAATTATTATTATTATTATAATAATAATAATAATAATAATAATAATAATAATTATTATTATTATTATTATTCGCGCTGATCTCAGAGTAAAATCTCGGACAATCACTGACTGGTTATACGGAAATGGTCTAAATTGCCTAACGGTTTAAACACGTGGTATTAAAAAGTGATAGATATCAACATAGTTGAGCATTTAATACGCTTCCTGAAAGAGAGAGGACTGTCAATATTTATCAATTTTGTTACTAATAAAAATCTCATCACTCCTTATATTTCTTCTTCTTCAGTGCACTGCCAAGTGGCAGGTTCAAGGTACATGTTCATACTCAAAGTCTGTTTCTCGCTCCATAAGAGCTCTTTTTAGATCAACAAGTTAGTCCCTTCACAAAGTCTTTGCTTATCCATAACCTAGCCTGTAGCTTGGGAAAAGTATGGCTTCCGAGGTGGTTTCCCGTTGCCTTCCTCAGTTCTTATATTTACTGCGTGTTTATGTAACAGATCAAGGCTGAGGTGTTGGGTTGTCGGGAGCGTGCCGCAGTGTTCAACATGTCTTACTTTGGAAAGTTCTACCTGACCGGTCCTGACGCTAAAGCTGCTGCTGACTGGATATTTACCAACGATGTTACCAAGCCAATAGGTTTGTAGTTCTATTTTTTATCTCTTAGGACGCTATGGATAAACAAGAAAGTTTTCTCTGGGAATGACGCCCCTGCCCAGTAAATGGTAGTCGAAGCTGAGGAAGGCATAAAAAAATTTTAAAAAGTAAACACGCATTTTAGTGAATAATCAACTATATTGATATCTATCACTTTTAAAACCACATGTTTAATCCGTTAGGCAATTTAGACCATTTTCCGTATAACCAGTCCAGTGAATGTCCGAGATTTTACTCTCCGATCAGCGCGGTCGGGATTGGAACCCACGAGGGTTCAATTCACCACAGGATTTGTCATTTAAAACTTCATGACGTAACCCCTACGCTATTTAGACATTCTAAATAGGGGGCCCACCACGTCACAAGAAGAATCGTCCAAGAATAATGGTATATCAAAGGAATGTTATAGATTATTTAAAGATCCACTCATATGTGGGTATGAATCGGAAAACGAAAGATAAAGATGAGTGGAGGCGTTATATACGATGGACCTGCCAGTAGGCAGTTCACTAACATACTCGTGTATGACGGTTTGTATCTGTGCAGGTTCCACTACATACACGTGTATTATGACTGTTTGTATGTTTGTATATTCTATTACATACACGTGTATGACTGTTTGTATGTTCTATTACATACACTTGTATGGCTGTTTGTATGTGTGTATGTTCTATTACACATACAAACATGTATGACTGTTTGTATGTGTGTATGTTCTATTACATACACGTGTTTGTATGTGTGTTTGTATCTGTGCAGGTTCCACTAAATACACTTGTATGACTATCTCTAGGTTCCACTACATACACGTGTGTATGCCTGTTTGTATGTGTGTATGTTTTATCACGTGTATGACTGTTTGTATCTCTAGGTTCCACCACATACACGTGTTTGTATCTGTGTATGTATCTAGGTTCCACCATGTACACGTGTATGTATCTGTGCATGTATCTGTGTCTGTATGTATGCAGGCTCCACGACATACACGTGCATGCTGAACTCTAGAGGGGGTGTGGAGGCAGACCTCACGGTCAGCTCTATAGGGTCAGGACTTGGGGACGTCTGTGACCCCAAGTTTGAAGGTCAGTGGTCGCTCGTTAGTCTTCTCTACGAGATAAGCGTAGCTAACGGTGGTTAATTTCTCTTATTTTCTATAAAGCATGGGATTGATGTCACAAAACAATCACATCGTTTTAGAATTGCCGCCCAACGCTACCTAAGAACATTGACCCGTAATATATAACTGTAAAATACATTCTAAAAGAATTCATTCATACGGTGAAAGATAATAAGAATTCAACTTTTATTTTCTCACTGGAAAGTTGTGTGGTGTCATGGAATAATTAAAGTTAATATGTAGATATTTTCTGTCGCATAATACCGTTAATTGAATGCAGTAATAGTGTGTGCCTTGGAATAAGTTTACGTTTATTGTCCCCAGAATGGCGTCAAAGTCTTGACAAAACATATAAGATTTTCATGTGGGTAATAATTTCATTTAACTGGATGCTATTGTTTGGTACAGGCTACTACCTAGCTCTAGGCGGAGCTATCATTCAGCACAGCTACTCCTATATCAGCTCATTATATTGTGTGCTACAGGCTACTACCTAGCTATAGGCGGAGCTATCATTCAGCACAGCTACTCTTATATCAGCTCATTGTATTGTGTGCTACAGGTTACTACCTAGCTATAGGCGGAGCTATCATTCAGCATAGCTACTCGTATATCAGCTCATTGTATTGTGTGCTACAGGCTACTACCTAGCTATAGGCGGAGCTATAATTCAGCACAGCTACTCCTATATAAGCTCGATACTTGAGGACAAGAGGTTCAAGTGTGAACTCCTCGACCATTCTGATGACATGTGCATGATCAGCATTCAGGGACCTAAGAGGTGCTACTACTATTAGCTGTCTCTAACTAATAGCATCGCTAATTTATTTCTCTCGCTTTTAGGCACTGCCTAACGGCAGGTCCATGGCATATAAATGCTTCAACAAAATATGTCATCAGCCTTCATTTTCATCTTCATATACGAATTTGTTAAGATATCATTTAACGTCTGTCTCGGTCTGCCTCTAACTCTTTCCTTGCATTCTTTCTTCTATTACTAATTATTAACTTAATTTATATTAATAATTTATCTATATTTTTATTATTGACATTAATATTAATTATGATTAATATTAACGTAAGTTCTGCCACATGCAAACTCTGCAAATGCTCCCTTTTTAGTGCTCAACATTCTGAACCATACATCATTACTGGCCTTACCACAGAATTATAAAATTTGCCTTTCAGTCTTAGTGGGACTGAAAGGCAAATATTATAGTTCTGTGGTAAGGCCAGTAATGATGTATGGTTCAGAATGTTGGGCACTAAAAAAGGGAGCATTTGCAGAGTTTGCATGTGGCAGAAATGAGAATGTTGCGTCTAATGTGTGGAAGAACTAGGAAGGACAGAATGGAAAATGAATATGTGAGGATGAATTTGAGTGTTGAGGGGATCGGGGATAGGTTGGCTCAGTCGAGATTGAGATGGTATGGGCATATTGTGAGAAAGGCAGATGAGGATGTAGTGAAGAGAGTTTGGAGAGAAGAACTGGATGTTAAGCTTGAGAGAGGTAGACCACAATTGTCGCGGCGATTATGAAGGACATGAAAAATAGGGGATTGACTGATGATATGGTGTGGGACAGGAAGGACTGGAGAAAGTCTATTCGTATCCAGAGCCTGGTTAAACTGGGATTTAAGGGAAGATGATGATGATGATGATGATTAATATTAACGTAATCAATAATTTTAATCGTTTATCACTAGGCCTAGAAATCTTACACAGTTAGACAAGCGGTAGTAAAACTTGATAACAGCAACTTCAGTTTATTTTTTCAAATCATCCCTTTCTGTGGCAGCTTTGTCAGTTGCATTGTTAGTTTAAATTAGATTGTTTACATATATTTAGTTTCATAATCGTCATTAATTGGATTCTATTTTCGTATTAATTTTCAGTCGAGAAATTCTTCAATCAATCGTAGACAGTGATCTGAGTGATTCGGCATTTCCTTTCTCTACACATAAAGTAACTTCAGTATTTTGTATTTGTGTATTTGTGTGTATGTTTGTGTGCGAGCAATTTTTTGTAGTTTCAAGTACTCACATGTTACGCCTATTTTTAAGTCTTTGCACTTGCTATAGATTAAAGAGCGTATCATTTACAAAACAGCTTCGTTAACCTATAAGTCCATCACCATTCCTGGACAAACTTGTATGTCTCGCTTGATTAAAGTGATGCAGCCTGCTATTACTCGGTCTTCTAAGTTGATTACTCTTGTGAGACCTAGCTTACCTTCACGCTCTAAGCTATCTAATCGTTCTTTCCAGCATGCTGCACCTCAGATCTGGAATTCTCTTCCATCCAATCTTCGAAAATCTTCATTTAAATCACATCAGCCTTTGCTTTCCTATGAGCAGTTCCATAAGCAGTTGAAGACCTATCTTTTCCATCTCTCTTTTCCATCCAGTGTCCATGAGCAGCGACCTGCGCCTAAACCACCTTTTCTTTAACTCCCACCTGCGCCTACACCACCTTTTCTTTAACTCCCTTTACTTTGGACTGAATTTCTGGATTTTGGAATTTGCACCGTTTTTGGACCTTCTTTTTTTGCTCGCCGGCTTGATTTTGTCTCAATAGTGCTCGATGTTGTCATTGATGACTGCAGCACTCTAATTGCTATTATTATTATGTGTGAGAGAGAGATAGAAAGAGAGAGATAGCTAGAGAATTAAAGAGATGTCTAACTGTAAAAATATATATATATCAGCAAGTAGGCCTACTATCTAAATTTCCACGTGTTTATATCTTATACTTGTCTGCAAAGCATGGATATGGATTCTATTTCTCGAGTCGTAGTAATGTAAAATTATTCAAATTTCACACTTCTTTTCTTCTTATGAAACTACACTGGCTTCCTGTCTGCGAACAAATAATATTCAGGATAACTTCCTTGGCTTTCTAAATTTTAAATTATGGTAAACCATCCTATCTATCTGATCTTTTATCAATCTATCAACCCTCTCGTAGTCTTCGTTCCTCTAGTAAAAATCTTCTCATTGTACCAAACATTAAATCTGCCATGGGCAGACGCTTCTTCATGTTTTCTGCTCCGACTATATGGAACTCTCTGTCACAAGATCTTCGATCTTGTAATTGTATTGGTACTTTCCTTGGCAAGCTAAAAACCCATTTCTTTCCGCCATAGGTCTAAATTTTTACCCGCTCGCCTTGGATCTTGGACTTGCAATGTTTTGATCTCGCTTTCTCTTGTGGTGTCTGTGTACTCAGTCGTCATCGTGTGGTGCTTTGGCGCCTGTTTGTGTAGAGTCTGCATGAGACGTCCCTGACATTGCCTTATGGAGATGAACCGGCCGTTAAATTCTTATTGATTGATTAATTGATTGATTGATTGTATGTGCGTGCTGTGTGTGCGTGTTTCTAATTGTTGTTGTTGTTGTTGGGTGTAGATAGTAAAGGTCAGAGGTCACAAGGTAAGGGCAGTGAGATTGTCGTTTGTTGGAGAGTTGGGGTGGGAGCTGCACATACCTAACCCCGCGGCGGTGGCTGTGTACAGAGCTGTGTGGGAGGCGGGGCAGCAGCATGGGCTCGTCAACGCTGGATACAGGGCCATAGACTCTCTGAGCATTGAGAAAGGTTTCTAGAGCATTCTTCTAGTCACTTTACACTTTTAATCCCGTCTCTTTCCGTCATAGGTTTATATTCTGAGCATTGATAAAGGTTTCTAGAACATTCTTCTAGTTACGTTACACTGTTGTTCTGCTATACCCATCTCTTTCCTTCATAGGTTTATATTCTGACCATTTAGAAAGGTTTCTAATACATCCTCCTATTCACGTTACACTGTTATACCCATCTCTTTCCTCCATTGGTATATAGTCGGAGCATTGAGAAAGGTTTCTAGTGTATCCTCCTTTAATACACTGTTATTCTGTTATACCCATCTCTCTCCTCCATAGGTTTATATTCTGAACAGTGACATAGATTTCTAGTGTGACTCCTATTCACGTTAGACTGTTATTCTGTTAAATAAGTAAAAGGTTTAACCTCCGTTTCCTCATTTAAGCATGATGTCAGGGACATCCCCCCATCTCATGTACCTACAAATGGAAACACCCTAAACGATCTGAAATAAACATGCGTTGAAGAGAAAGAAAAATATCCTAAACGTTATGCCTATCTCTTTCCTCCATAGGTTTATATTCTGACCCTGTTGTCTAGGTTAAAGGACTTGCCCTGTTTTGATATCTCTTCGGTCTCTGTATGCTCAGTCGTCGTCGTGTTGTGGTTTTAGCGTCTGCTGATGCAGAGTCTGCAAGAGACGTCCCTGACATGGCCCATTGGCGAAGAAGCGGACATTGCATCGTAACTGATTTATTTTTATTCAAGCTGTCATATAACAGTGATTGTTAAAACATTAATTGGAAGAAAGTTTGTAGCTACCTTATCAAAAGCTTTGAAGAAATCTGTGTAGCCATTAATTATTGTTCCTCTCGCAGCCAGTGGCGATGTCGGTAAGATATTCGACCGCCAATCAGTATGTGCGGGGCTCAAATCCTGGGCTCGCCGTCACTAACATCGCTTTCGAGTGAGGAAACTGACGTTAACCGTAACTTTACCAGCCTTTTTACTTTACCTTACAAAAGCTTTGAAGAAATTGTGTAGCCATTAATATACATTAGTATTCTTCACTGTTGATGATGTATTGTATAGGCTACAGACACTGGCACGCTGATCTACGCTCAGATGACACGCCCCTGGAGGCGGGGCTTGCTTTCACCTGTAAGCTGAAGACTGACGTAGATTTTAATGGAAGACAAGCGCTGACCAATCAGAGAGTAGAGGGTCTGAGGAAGAGAATTGCCTGCTTCACTATCGACGAGTAAGATTTTAATCAACTTAATTTTACTGGTTGAGGAAGACGTGAAGACTTGCAGCACCAGTCTAGTACATCTCTAGTATGCCTCCTCATTCCTCTCTGCTGTTTAAAAAAGTGATGAGCACTTGTTGTAGCTGTTAGTTGTTCAACTAAAAACCAACCGTTGCGTGGTTCAAATCTCACCCGTTGAACCTTATGATGAAATGTCTTCTTGAATTAGTCTTCTTATATTCTAGCTTCTTGATTTAAAGATCCACTCATATGTGGACGTGAACAGGATAACGGAAAATAGAGAATAGTAGAGACGTTATATACCATGGACCTGCCAGTAGGCAGTGCACACTGTAGCTGTCATTTAACTAAGAAGCTTTTAAAGTTCATTAATATCTTTATTCATTATCGGTTGAGCTGGGCCGAGCCGGTGCATTGCTGTCAGGCTGTTAGACAGCGGATCAGTAGATGCAGAGTTCAAATCCTGCGCTCTCCCCGTCACGGACATTCTATCGAGCAGTAAACTGATGATAAGTTGTCTTTAGCTGTTAAGCTAAGCTAAGCTCCATCCTGGAGCCAATGTCGGTAAGATATTCGATCGCGGATCAGTATGTGCGATGTTCAAATCCTGGGCTCGCCCGTCACTGACATCCCTATCGAGTGAGGAAACTGACGTTAACAAATAACTTAAGTTAGTTCAGATGATTGTTTACAGGAGGATGCCCCTGCACGGCCTGGAGACGATATGGCGCAATGGTAAGGCGGTGGGGTTCATACGTAGGGCGGACTATGCCTTCAGCCTCAACAAGAGCGTAGGCTACGGGTACGTCACTCACCCCGACCACAGCGAAGTCACTCTCGATTGGCTGAGAGCCGGGCGCTATTCCATCGAGCACTTGGGAAAACTGGTGCCGGCCAATATTCACGTGCAGTCGCCATTCGATCCTAAGAATCTTCGAGTGAAAGGAATTTATTCGTAGGCGCTCTTGTACCTCGGCTGGTGTTCTGATCAGACCTCAGAGGTGAATTACTAAACTGTTAATCACCAGATGGCCTGATAAAACACCGTTGCGATAGTATAGCCTATTTGGTGTTCTAGGCGCAATAAATGAACTACATAGGCCTATAGGGACTGTACTGTAGGAGGTCAGATAACGGGCTCTCTATGACTGTTGTGTTATTTGTAGATTTAAACGTTGCTGCTGACGCGCAGAGTGTTCCAGAGTATTCTAGAGTGTTCCAAAATGTTCTAGAATGTTCTAGAGTGTTCTAAAGTGTTCCAGAGTGTTCTAGAATGTGCTAGAGTGTTCCAGAGTGTTCAACTGTTCACGTATCACATGTGTCTATTTTGTATAAGTTGCTGTATTATTTTTTTGCTATCATATTCTCTTAGTGGTATAATAGAATCATGTAGAATTCTTCAGATGTTCTAATTCTTTGTGAAAATGGTTAATTGAGTTGCAAATAGCTGTTGTGCTCTCAAATGATAAAGTTTTCTTTAGCATTTAGTTATTTAGTTACATTAGCATTGTTTAGGGAGGGGATATGGCTTAACGGTAGAGTGTTCGCCTCGTATGCAAATGGCCTCGGTTCAAAGCCCAGGTCAATCACCTCTCAACCCTCTCCACGTAAGCACAGGTGCAACGTACATAACTCAGGACGTGCTCAGCCTAAATATTTCACTAAATATTTTGTACATATGATCTTGTTTACATTAGTTGTTTATGTTTCGGTGCCTTATATTTTATCATCTTATTACACTTATCAGCCTGTGTCATATATGTACATAATACATGATTTACATCTATAGTGCTCTATTTTGTTATCATTTAGAAATATTTTAGTAAATGAATATGTTTTGTTTTTGTATTTTAGACTAAATGAATCTAGGCTCAGATTATGTGTTGTTGTTTTTCAATATGTCAATGCCATGCTAGTTTAGGAGAGGCTATTGGTTTATTTTCAACATGACCATAGTAAAATATTTGAAGAATAATTTACGCCGTATTCCATATGGCAGTGTGTATGTTTACTGTTGTACAATTTTTTTCATTCTTAGTAAAATATTTGTTAGTTATTCAACAGATACGAGTATTATTTGATTTATTAACGGCCGTCACTCGAAAAATAATATGAATAATGAAAAATAATATGCGTTAGGCGATCATTCATAATAACTTCTGTTATATAATTAGTGTACCAGATAACAGAGTGGATTGCAGGCTTGTCTGCTAAGAAGAATGTCTTCGAATCTCTGTTGTATTATTATTCTCTGTGTCCTTGTGTTATAGAAACTAGTTAATTCTGAACTGCTTTGTAGCTTAATTTATTTAAATTAACCTGTCATTGAACAAACAACATTAGCGCTAGTGAACAAGTAATCGACTAATTATTACACATAATTTAGACCACGCCTCTTTGCTACTATTTGCTTTGATTGACAGCAATGTTAAAATATTTATCTAATAAAGTTAGAGTTATTCCTCTCTAAAATTGGAATTCTGTGTTGTCGGTAGCAATACAGTCCATATCTGTAGTAAACTCAACTGGAGTCTTGACTAAAACATTCTCGAGGTTTTTCTTGAAACGCTCTAACTGAGATCTTGTTCTTATTCCGCCGTCTGAATCGCGTGTCTCGTGTAACACACACGAGGGGCCTGGAGCTACTGGAGCCGACAATGGACCCGCTACTGTAGCCGACAATGGACCCGCTACTGGAGCCGACAATGGACCCGCTACTGGAGCCGACAATGGACCTGCTACTGGAGCCGACAATGGACCCGCTACTGGAGCCGACAATGGACATGCTACTGGAGCCGACAATGGACATGCTACTGGAGCCGACAATGGACCCGCTACTGGAGCTACCCATAAAGCCTCTACTGGAGCCGACCATGGGGTTCTGGGTAAACCACTGCTTTGTGGTTTGGGTTGTAAATGAGGTTGAACTCTCTCTAGGGGCTCCAGATCAGTCAACCATTCCTCTGGTGGAGCTTGGAAACCTGTGTAGACTTGAAGTCCATCTAATCTCCTTCTGCTCTCCGCAATCCTATCAGTAGGATGTCGTTCTTCCACTTGTCCAGCTTTCTTTCCATCCGCGCCTGTCTGAATGGGACGCCCAGTTTGGCTGGACGCAATACTCGTGCCTAGCATGTGGAGATTATGTGGCGCTGATCTTGCGTGCATAGGCGCATAGGCTGGACTAATCCTCCTCTCGACTAACCGGAGCTTTCCATCGCTCCATATGTACTCGCCGATATAATCCGGTCGTGTTTCCTTCCCGGACTCAGTCCGAGTCTTAAACTCTTCCTCTAACCTGACGTGATGGTTCAGATATGCCGAACGCTCTACTTCAGGATCGTTAAAGATCTCGTATCCGTTGCTGTCGAGTCGTTTGAGATTGGAAAAGTTACGTTTGATCGAGTCACCCATTGTCTGATACAAGTGTTCTTCATCTGGAGAGACTGATCTTGATACATCTGATGATATCATCTCTCTGATATCTGTACTATACAGCGACTCTTCCACTTTACTTCTCTTCTTCTCCATAGCATCGCCTGGAGTTGTGTCCAGTTTTCCAATAACAAATGTTGCCTTTGGTTGATCATCTGGGATTCGTTCCAGCAGTTTTCTTGCATCAGCGGGCGCTATGGTTCTGTATTTACATTTCTTTATCGCCTTAGCATCATCTGTTATATTGTTGTCGACGTCTTCGTCGTGCTCAGTCCAGTAGTTGACGTGGGATGAGCCCCTGGCACTCTCGATGTGTCTCAAGGTATTGGGGTTTGATGTAGAAGGTTCTGATATACTAGGGTTTGGTACTTTAGCCTGTGTCATATTAGTGTTCGATACAGCAAGTTGCAACAAATTAGGTTTTGATATGTTAGGTTGCAATTTATTGAGATTTGTAGTCTGCAACACCATGAGATTTGAATCACCTGCGACAGTACGTTGTGATAGATTACTAACATCTCCACTTCTCTTCAGTACTTCATCTGCTCCTATTTCCTGAGAACCTCTAAGACCGCTCACTCTGGTCATATAGTTCGATCTCTTTGACTTATCTCTATCCACCACATCAGCTCCTCCCTCTTTCTGAACCTCTGACTCACCTGGAGTCCCTCTATCGATACTCTTGTTCTCTTGGGAACCTTCTTTCTGCCCGCCAATCTTCGGAGTCCCGGAAGATTCTGCTCTCTTCTTGGCCACTAGCAGGACGACACCGAGGACGACACAGATAACGATGAAGCAGACGATGACGACGAGTGTAATGATGAGGATTGGAGAGCTCGGCTTGTCCGCGTATCTCATACAACCGTACTGGTACTGGTACTTCACCGCGAATATTACCTAACAACAACAACAATATAGAGCTGGTTACCTGCTTATCATAGGTGGTTGATCGATTGATTGAGTGAGAGATTGATTGATTAATTGATTACTTGATTGAATGTTTAATTGATTGACTGATTGATTGATTGTTCGATTGGTTGGTTGATTGAATGTTTGATTGATTGATATTGATTGATTGATTGATCGATTGATTGGTTGATTGAATGTTTGATCGATTGATTGATATATCGATTGATTGATTGATTGATATAGCGCGGGATAAGCCAGCTTGCTTGATAAACAGGAGGTCATCGGCTCGAATCTCAGCCGGATCGTCTCTGAAAATATCCCCTGTGGTACCAAGCGGACGTTAAACTAAGCGTTATAAGCGTTTAGCTACATGTTTTTATTGATATCTTACTTGGACTGGAATGGCATTGTGGCAGTCATTTGTGATATTATGACCGGATTGAGGTTGATTTAGGGGCGGAGTATAATCTATCAGGTTGTCAGTCAATCTATTTATAGAACACGTAGACCCGCCCACTTGAACTACGTAATCCTTCACCGAGCCAATCTGCAATAAATTCTCACCCTACAAGCAATCAATCAGTCAAACAACTCCTTAAACGTGCTCGTTTCAAATGTTGTCTTTATTAAAACGTTTTGTTAAGCCGATATGACTTCCGAAAAACGTGTACACTCGGAGGAGCATGCGCATCATAAATGAAGATATTCACCGTCGGGCCCGGTTGGTACTTTGATGGGAGACCACTTTGAAAGACGGAGTGCTTACAGTATTGACCTCGGTGTACTGGAAGGTTAACCTTAAGTTGCTCCAGCTGCACTCTACTCTATAAAAGGCAAATAAAAATAATAATAGTAATTGTCACGGAGTGAAGGACAAAGAGCGAAAAATATAAAAAACTGAAAGTAAGCAATGAAACTGCAGCACGTGGGTATAGCTAAACGACTTAGTGGTGCTCTAATATGATAGTAAAAGCTGTAAAGCTGAGGTTAACGTCTGTGTCATCTCTCGAACGCGATATCAGTGACGGGCGAGCCGAAGATTTGAACCCACACATACTGATCCGCAGTCGGATATCTTACCGACATCACCACTGCTCCAGTCAGTCGTGACGTCGATGACCGGATGTTTTCTTACCACGCCGTCGTTGGTGAGTAATTAATCCATAACTAAGCGTTCGATTGATAGAATGATAATTGACTGATTGATTTATTTATAAATTGACTGATTGATTTATTTATAAATTGATTGATTGATTCAAGAATTGTTCGATCGATTTATTGATTGATAGATTATTAATAATAATCAAGCAATAAGAATTTAACGTCCGTTTCCTCGCTATAAGGCAATGTCATGGACGTCGATAATAATAATAAAAGCTTAACGTCCGTTTCCTCATACAAGGATGATGTCAGGGACGTCCCCCCATCACATGTCACTACTACAAATCGATTCACCGCAAAAGATCTGAAAAACAAGTGCTGAAGAGAAAGAGAAAGAAACAAAATTACCGGTATTTGTAGATTTGACGAGTAATTGATGGATAACTGATCGTTCGATTTATAGAATGATGATTGATGATTTATTTATTTATAGATTGATTGATTGAAGAATTGTTGATTTATTGATTGATATATTACCGGTATTTGTAGATTAGCCTGCTCGCTAGCTCTGTATTCTATCACATCGTCTTTGTCTCGGGATATTATCCGTCCTGCCGGAAAAAGAAATTCCACATTCTCGTACTGGCTCATCTCGTCCAAAGTGAGCTCGATGTTGTCGTGAATGAATGCGAGCCTAACACGGGCGCAGCTCCTGTCTGGACCGGTGATATAGCTGACGAGCCTGTCGGGCTCTGATTGGTTCCAGCAAGGAACCTGTACGGCAGTAGCAGACGTTAAACACTGCAGTGCACGGAGAATTGAAGAATTGAACAATTTGAAATACATCTCGAAACTACGATTGACAATAACTTCGTTATGCTTTACGAAGATTGCTACTAGATTTATGGTTAACGCTAGTGTACCTGTATATTTTTACCTATGGTTATCTGTATATGTATGTACATGCATGTGCTTTTTTATTTTTTTTATTCCGTATAGTAGTTACACACATGATATACCGCACGTGTTTACAATGTTTCCTTTCTTAAGTTTCTGTTTTTGTAGTTTTCGTTATTTCCTCCATACCTCTCCATGCTTATTAGTAATCGTTGCCTTTTGTTGGCGCTCCAATAGCAGCCGGCGCGGATTTAAGAATAACCTCC
This sequence comes from Enchytraeus crypticus, assembly GCA_905160935.1. NCBI lineage: Eukaryota > Metazoa > Annelida > Clitellata > Enchytraeida > Enchytraeidae > Enchytraeus > Enchytraeus crypticus. The sequence continues at coordinate 274,446 of CAJHZI010000491.1, read as the reverse complement.
AACACCCTGGGGATTGTTCACTTTCAAAGCCGTCTACACTCGGTCTTCCAAAGTGGTCGCCCACAATTTACTAACCGCGTGCAGCGTGGCTTTACTTCGTTCAACTGACGCGCAGCTTAACTGAGTGCGCCAAATCCCCCCCTAACTGTGTAAGATTTCTACGTTGTTGTTTTCCTCGTGTCGTGTCCGGGTTGTTTGAAGAATTGACCAACCGGTGACTGCACGTGTCGTAGAAGGCGACTAGAGCACTTAGATCGACACCAACGTCAGAAAGGGCATTCGGTTAGTGAGCGCCTAGGCTCCAGAATTTGTTATACAAATTTAAACGAATGGAAAAGTCTTAAATAGGAGATTAACTTATGTAGGACAGAGAGGATTTGAGACAGTCTATTCGTATGCCGACCCTAGTTAAACTGGGAGGCAAGGGAGGATGATTATTATTATTATTATTATTATTATTATTATTATTATTAGTATTATTATCAGTATTATCGTAACATATTGGTGAGAGCTAAATTAGAACTATGCACCTACTAGCCCGCAGTCAGACTCCTATCTGATCATACCACTGGACCTGATAGATGGATGCAATGTTGATGTTACCTGATGTTGGCTTATTCTGCTTTGTGGAAGAGAACTTCTTTTGCTCAACTGATGCGTGGCTGTTTGATTTGCCTCGACCTCGAGTTTCTTAAGAAAATCTGTAGGTAGGTTCAAGTCAGGCATGTAACACATCACTGTCACGTTCATTGCCTTACTCACCCAACATCTCTACAAAATAAGTTCAAGGTAAAAATATACATGTATGTATATACACAAAAAGAATTAAAAGCACGCCAATTGTGACGCAATGTGTACAAAACTTTTTTAATTTTTACCTTCAAACTGCTCTCATCTCAGCACACGTTGAAGAAATATACCAAGAATCCTATTGCACTCAAATTATACGCCTACTTAAAAAGTAATAATAATAATAATAATAATTATTATTATATAGAATAATAATGATAAATAATAGCAATAATAATTAATAAGTGTAACATGTATCCCTGGAGCCAGTGGCGAAGTCGGTAAGATACTCTACCGCGGATCAGCAGGTGCAGGGTTCAAATCCTGGGCTCGCCCGTCACTGACATTGCTTTCGAGTGATGAAAATGACGTTAACCTTAGCTTTACCAGCTTTTAGCTTTAGAATGCTAGGCCTGAGAGTTTGACAAAAGAAAGCTGAGACCAATTGTTGGAAGGTGCCCAGACAGGCTGGAGCCAGTGGCGATGTCGGTATGATATCCTACAGCGAAATCATTATGTATGGGTTAAAATTCTGGGCCCACCCGTCACTGATGTCGCTTTCAAGGTTCTCATTGGGTTTTTTACTTTTACTTACATCTCGGCCCCCCGTGATGGGTTCTACCAGGTAGAGGCTGAAGTTTGTCGGGTCGGGTCGATACACGGTGACGTTAACAACGATGACTGGAGGGTCGTCGTGAAAATAGTCGAGGTTCTGTCCGTGCAGGGTTACCAGCGTTCCTCCTCTACAACAACAAAATAGTAACAACAACAACAACAACAATACCAGTAACAACAACAACAGTAGTAGAACAATATCAGTAACAACAACAATACCAGTAACAACAACAACAATATGAGTAACAACAATACCACTAACAACAACAACAATACGAGTAACAACAACAACAATACCAGTAACAACAACAATAATAGTAGCAACAATACCAGTAACAGCAACAACAACAAGAACAACTACAGACTAACGACGATATCTTAAAGCCTGTAACTTACGCCTTCCTCTTTCCCCTCCTCTCTCTCTCTCTCTCTTACTCACTTGTCTTCTTCCAAGTGGCAGGTCTAATATCTAGTTTCCTACTTGCAGTTATTTTCACGCTCAATAGGAGCACTCAACTGACCAATGAGTTGATTCCATCACG